>PRKT01000038.1:665828-704874 GCA_003671525.1 Saccostrea glomerata | reverse complement strand
CCCCCCCCCCCCCCCCAAATTTTAAAAATCGACAGTGCCTTTTCAGTACATATATTATACATCTAATAACTGGAAACATTAAGCATTTAGCACTTTTAACATTTCTTTTATTCAATATTCAACAAAATGTAAAAACAAACAAACAGGAAAAAACCCTTTTTTTAATCTTTGAGAGACAGCTTTTATTTGTTGTCATTAGCTTAGTTTCTAAGTTGTCCATTGTACTGTATTTAAAATAGGCTCATATAGTATAAGTTTTATACAGTAAAATATTAAATTAAAGTTTTGACAAAATTCATGCTTTCTACTAAGTTCATTTTCCAACGACAAATGCTACATGTAGTAATATTTGACTCAATTTTTTTTCATGCAGGGCGTAAAACATCGATATTTGATAAGGTTTATTTACAGTGTATCACATTGATCGGAAGTTGTATCTTCAGTTTGCAAATTAGAAACAAATTAAATGTGAAGTTGAAATATAACGCCTGTACAATTCATTTTCTGAGATTGTAGTTGTTTGTAGCTCATATTTGATTCTTTTCAATTTAATAATGCATTCTAAAATATAAGTTATTTTGAGACAGTTCGATGTTCACAAATAAAATCTTTACAAACTTTCTAATTAAACCAATCAAAATACGAATTTCAAAATTCTTCGATTAAAATTTTTCATAGCTATCAGAGGCCTATACATTTTCAGATGATTTGTTATCAATTTATATTTTTTAATTTTTTTAAACCGCTCCCTTACAAAAGTCCGCCTTTAAATGTCTGAAGTCCGAAGTCCGCTGTTCGCTATTCCGCAAATGTCCAATATCATAGATTTAAATAAGGCAAAAAACATTTTCAAGATGATAACTACAGGTTTTATTGAGTAAAAAAATATTACAACTCTCAATGGCCTAAAGTAGAACCTTATCAATATTTAGGTCAAAGGTCATAGATCAAGCCGAAGGACATATATACTTACACCTCATAAATACTTACACTTTGTTTAACACTTTTTTTCAAAACTATATCTTTAAAAGCCGTTGAAAGTTCATACGTTTATATATAAGTGAAATGATCAATTCTCAAGGACAGAAATTCTTATTACATATATGTAGTTTTCAGATAATAATTTTTCGGTAAGCTTTTGCAATGAAACTTTCGGTCATAGAATAAATTTATCCGGGGCTATTCACTTTGAAAAAAAAATCATGGACAGCGAAGTTTATGGACAGAAAAACCCTTGTAAGAATAAGAATAGACATAAATTTAAAATTCTAAAAAGCAAAGCTTTTCAATGTAGCAATAAAACAAGAAAAATTTTGTATTTATTGAAAATTAACAGATAACAATATCAACGCCATTTGGCACAATATCTGAGCAACAAGGATAACACATCACTTTCCTTAGATGCATAAAAGGAACAGACAGCACAACAAGAAAGCCTTGTGCGAAAAAAAAAGTTTTGAGGAATGATTATTTCCAAGTCCTTCGTTTGGGTCTTTTGGAGTTGTAGTTGAAGTCGTTGTTGTGGCTTGGAAAGGAGTTGTAGCAGTTGAAGTGAAAGTAGGAGGAAGGGTAGTGGTCGTTGTTGTAGGAGAAGTGGTAGTTGGAGGAAGGGTTGTGGTCGTTGTAGTCGTTGATGTAGGAGTAGTGGTAGATGGAGGAAGGGTTGTGGTCGTTGTTGTAGAAGTAGTGGTAGTTGGAGGAAGGGTTGTGGTCGTTGTTGTAGGAGTAGTGGTAGTTGAAGGAAGGGTTGTGGTCGTTGTTGTGGTCGTTGATGTAGGAGTAGTGGTAGTTTGAGGAAGGGTTGTGGTCGTTGTTGTAGGAGTAGTGGTAGTTTGAGGAAGGGTTGTGGTCGTTGTTGTAGGAGAAGTTGTAGTTGGAAGAAGGGTTGTGGTCGTTGTGGTCGTTGATGTAGGAGTAGTGGTAGTTTGAGGAAAGGTTGTGGTCGTTGTTTTAGGAGTAGTGGTAGTAGGAGGAAGGGTTGTAGTCGTTGATGTAGGAGTAGTGGTAGTTTGAGGAAGGGTTGTGGTCGTTGATGTGGTCGTTGATGTAGGAGAAGTGGTAGTTGGAGGAAGGGTTGTGGTCGTTGATGTAGGAGTAGTGGTGGTTGGAGGAAGGGTTGTGGTCGTTGTTGTAGGAGTAGTGGTAGTTGAAGGAAGGGTTGTGGTCGTTGTTTTGGTTGTTGATGTAAGAGAAGTGGTAGTCGTTGTTGTTGGAGTAGTGGTAGTTTGAGGAAGGGTTGTGGTTGTTGTTGTAAGAGTAGTGGTAGTTGGAGAAAGTGTTGTGGTTTGTGGATTACATGTTAAACAACACGTAACATCATGGGACGTTGCATCATAAAACGGACAACTAGCTTCATCGCAAGTTGTGCTTCTATCTCCAAATTCACATCCTAAAATAGAAAAGAAGAAAAAAAATATATATATATATCTGTAGGACTATTGCCAACTAAGAATAAATGCACTTTAGTGCGTCATTTGGAACCTTTTCGGCTACCCATTTTAATCTTTACATTACAATATATCGCTAAATCAATCTATGATTATTGTGCAAGCACATGCTTTTGATATTTATGCCTTAAATTTTTTTTATCATACATATTTCTATAATTACAGACAATGCCATTGAAAAGTACATGTATAGGCCTTAAAGTCCGAAAATTTGAACTGGAGCACTATCGAGTTTCAGGTACCCGCAAATAGGCGGAGACATTTTAAATCGTATAGATGTGGAATGTTAACAATAGCACATATGATTTTCTCGCCATCAAATGCTACCCGTGACATTCCACGCTTCGATGCGCCAATGCTTTCATAGAAGCTTCAGTGAGTAAAGTGATTATAATATCAATCGTTGACCCTCGGGGAACTGATAATTTAGTGGTTAACTTGACGGTAGTTTGGAGTCTTTTTCAAAAAATTAAATATGAGCCGCAACTTGGCCAACATTGTCTTTTGGATAGTATAAGTATAAATTAAAATACACATTCTGTGCAAATGAGACCAATGGCCAAATTATGACTCGATGTAAACAATGTAGTTGAAAACTGGTATAATACATATGAATTCGTTGAAAACTGGTATACATATGAATAACAATAGAAATGTGACAATACTGTTAGAACCCGTCTCAAAATCTAGTGTCGCTCGAAATTATTTGGTACTTTCATGTACATGTAATATAATATGCCAAAACCTGCTTTTAAGACATTGTTTAATACCCATAAAACATAAATTTAATGAAATTCGGGATTTTGATTTGCGCAAAACATCGGGACCCAAATCTCATAGCTTAAGTGCACTCATCCTTTGATAGAAATTTGTCTGTTCATTTACCTGTTATTCCAGTGTTAAACGTCGGACATGATTCACAACAATTTTCATGTATAGATGTATCATAACACACCCAACTTTGACTCAATGCAGCCGCAGAACAATTCATCCCATTGACCGTATAATATGGATTATCTCCGTTTGGGCACGATCCCTGCATTAATTGAAAATATCAAAGTTCAGTTAGGTCAGAAATTCTTATTGCATGTACAATTTTCAGATAAAAATTCAAGTTCTCTTTTAGCTTTTTTCAACAAAACATTTCATCATATAGTTAATATATCTAAGGCCACTCAGATTTAATAATAAATATTCTTGGCCCGCGAATTTTTTGGACAAAAAAACCTCTCATATATTAAGATTTCACTTGAAATTCTGAATGTTCTATATTAATAAGACTTAGCGTGACTTTGCAGCTCTTTTAAAAATGTTCGTCCTCCATTTAAAAAACTACGATCCCAGGCTAACTAAATAAGTTTACAGTCTTATACATGTAAACACAATACCATTTGATAGTAAAAGATTCCCTCCGAGACCCCTCCTCTGTCAAAAGATGGTCTATATATGGGATTCAGAATGTTAGTGAGCCCTCAAACTAAAAACGTTGTACTCTTATAACTGTATTATATGCGTTTTTCACAGTTTTGACTGGGCTATGGAAAAGGGTTACTGGTCTAATTAACTCGATTCCCTTTGACTGCCAAAGGGTTCCTCACAGACCACTCTCTTGTAAAAAGACGGAGCTCTTAATATTGGATCCAGGATGATATGCGGCCCATTGCACATGGTAACCTTTCAAATTAATGTCATTTATATCAGTACGTCCGGCATTTTAATTAGGCTAGCTCTATTGGTATTGTGTCTTTTTTGTAAGTTTGATCTTTGATTCTCATCTATGATCTTCAGCATGTATTATATTGAGTCAATTAGTCTTTTTGACCAAAAAAAAAATATTAGAACACTTACTGTAATTTGATCATGAATAGCATCATGACTAGCGAATCGGTCACAGAATGCAATTCGAATAACGAATAACGAATAGCGGAATAACCTTTTAATTTCTGATTGGAGTTTTTTTTGGAGTATTGATTGGATAAAATTAGATAATAATTAGATTGAGTTCTGCCATTATCTTCTTTTGGGGGGGGGGAGGGGGGGTTCTTTGATAAATTACAATTTTAAGGTTAACAAACAGTTCTTTGTTTTTTAAACAAACCGTACAGGAGAGGCGGTTGTTATGCTTCCGCAAGTCTCGCAGCAGACAACATCCCTGGAATGGCTATCGTAATAGGGACAACTCGCTACGTCACAGGAAGTTGATCTGTCTCCATATTCACAACCTGGAGTTATGTAATGAACATATTAAAGCAGATGAAATTTCTATTTTATTTGAAATCATTGTCATATTTGAACTATCTATGTTTCTGAGATTTAAAGCCACTACGTAGTATTTTTCAGTTAAATTTATTATGAGTTCTGAAAATTTTTTTTATAAAAACTGTTATCTTAAGTTTTAGTGTAGATACTGATTACAAAGTACATCAAAAACGTAAAATATCTCCTATGATACATTTAAGACCTTACATCAAAAACGTAGAATAGCTCCTATGATACATTTAAGACCTTACATCAAAAACGTAGAATAGCTCCTATGATACATTTAAGACCTTAGTCGTGAAAAGTATTTCGAAGAAAACTAACAGCGACCTGACTGTATTAAATAAGCACACGTTTAGCGCGGTTTCTGAATCTATAAAATTTCCGGACGGCATTTACACTTTCAATAGGTACGTTCTGATGTTTTGATTTTTACTCAAATGCAAATCAGCAATCGATAGACGGAAGATCAATCATTTTTTAAGTTAGGACTCACCTGAGAGCGGTAGGAAAAGTGAAGACAACGATTTAAATAAAATACATGTGAAGATATATCTTCTTGATTCCTCAATGACAAGTGAAAACCATATTGTGTCTATTTCGTGCACATTGATGAATACCGGTATATGATTTATATTTAAAATACAAAATTTTAGCTATTTTTTGTTTTATATAAAAATCAATGTAATTAAAAAGACATAGAAACAAGATGTGTTTGTGAAGCACTATGCGCCCGGCAGCGAAAAAGTTCTAAAAAGCAATTTTTAACAAATTCATAGTCAAGGTTACACGATCATTGTCCTTGGAGTCGTACTTAAGTGAAAGTACTTAATTAGTGGAGTACGCATACCAAATATAAAGTCTATATCTCCTATGGTTAAAAAATTATGGTGAAAATTCTTTTTTTAAAAAGCTATTTTTAGCATATAGGTCACAGTCAAGGCACAAGGTCATGGACTTTGGTGTCAGTTGAAAGTGCTTAATTAGTAGAGTATGCATACCAAATATGAAGTCACTATCTCTCACGGTTCAAAAGTTACGGCGAAGGTTAAAGTTGACAACAGACAGACAAACAGACAAATAGACAGAAAAACAAACAGACAGACAGGACAAAAATAATATGCGCCCCGAATAAATTCGGGCAAATAAAAAGAATAAACAAAACACATGTACAATAACATCATTTCTGAAACCGAGCACCTATGTTTAATTATGTTTTTATAAACCCCCAATATCTAAAGATTTACAAAATCGAAAAATTATTTCAGATATCGGGAATAAATGTGATAGGGTATAATTTGTTTTATTTTTGATAATTGTGAGGTAAAATTCTCAGAGCGCGGTAGGGAAGGTTTAATACCATCTATTACTAAAATGCCTATGGTTTTACCTGAACCTCCTGTGTAAGCAGATGCACACGATTCACAACAGTACGTATTAATTGACGATGAATAACAGTTGTGCTTTGAAACTGCAATTGCAACTGAACAGTTGTTGCCACTTATAGTAATATGTGGATTGTCCCCGGAACAAGAAGCCTGCCAAGAATTTAAAATATATAAAATAAAAACTGAATAATTATCCTGTTAAAGACGTCATCGTACCGGCATATGTATATAAAATGTATACTTTTTGGTTCTTTACTGACCGTAGTCATTATTGTTGATGTTGTTGATGACGTCGGGTACGTAGAGAATGATGACGTCGTCGGAGCTGTTGTAGAGGAAATAAGAGAAATAGTGGATGAAGATGTTGAAGATTGCTGTTGTGTAGTTGTCAGTCCATCATTTGTTGTTAATGATTGTGTTGTCAGTCCAGCAGTTGTTGTAATCCCTGTTGTTGTTGTTGTCGATCCAGGAGTTGTACCTGTATAACAAGTGCCACAACAACCAGAGCTCAATGTCGCTGCACTGTAAAAGGAACAGGAAGAGGCAACGCATCCGGTACTATGGTCTCCGTATTCGCATCCTGAAATTTTTGACATTGAGAAAGACATACAAAATAGAGACTCAATTACGACCGTTACCCTGCATGAGAATTGACTTTACTCAATATTTTTGAACATCGTAGATTGGATTCATAGGATATCATTGAATATATGGCACTGTGAATCATTTTTATGGTCTTTTTTATGTGATAAAACGTTTCCATTCTATTTTATGCACGTTAAATAAGGAATGATCCTATCAAAGCCTTATTCTATCACCTGTTTCAAAAATTATACCCAAGAAATATAATTGATAAAACGTTCAAATCGACACTGACCCAACATAGGTATAAACATTAATGAATAAATACAATGTATAATTAATCAAAAGTAAGGGATTTACCTGGAATATACGAAATGTATGCAGCTGCACAGGATCCGCAGCATTTCCCTTGATAATATGACTGATAACAATATCCTGGGAAAGTAGATATAAGAGTTGCGCAATCCATGTCATTAGCAATCACCCCTGGGGTATCCCCGAATACACAGGTGTCGGGAACAGATGCTGCGCGCGAGTCTGAAACGCACTGTCCAGCAACGCACCACTGCAGAGAGAAAAAAATTATCTCAACCAAGAAAAGTGAAATACCTGCATTACTGTATATATATTAAATAAAATTCGAGATGGCACCTTTTGGTTTCCACATGATGTTCCTTCCCATGGTACTGCAGTAGAACAATATCCACTTCCGTCAGGAATAGAGCAGTACATAAAGGCACACACAGCTGAGGGATCCGAAATGAAATTCTGAAAATCATAATTATGTCCCCTGAACATTCTTTTTTTTAATGAAGTGCATTTTTGTCGAACTAGAATTTGTATTTCGAAAAAAGAAGCCATACCCTGCAGAAAAATGAGCTGGAATTGTCCTTCTTTATCCTGCACTGCTCATCAATTGAATAAACTTGGCCAGCAAGAGTTGTCAGGTAACTGTCAATGGCTGATGGGTTGTGACTTGCAGTAAGGGATGACATACAATTGTTACCACCCCTGAAAAATTATTGTAAATTAAGCAATATTCACAAATTACATTTATCCGATACATACATATATGTGTAATTTGCCTTAACTATGTTATTTACTTGTGTTTTATCTTTTTAAAATAGTGATTATTTGGGAATTTTTGAACATTTAAACATTTGACTTACGTATCAAGATCAGCAATGTACTGTTCAAAGTAACTGACGGAACAAGAAGAAAACGACCAATGGTTAATAGCACGTGAATCAGTGACACCACCACTGCTAGGAGACATGGTGTACTTGTCGTCTGCTAAACAAGAGTTCCCATCACCGTCATGAGCGGCCCCCAAACTTAAAAAAAATGCATTCAAAAAGTTGTTTTTGAATCGAAAAAAATTATTTCATTCGGCATTTAATTCAGGATTTTACTTACTTGTGGCCTAATTCGTGTGCTGCAACAGTTGCAATAATTGCGTCAAAATGGTCCTCTACGATTGAGTTGCTACTAGCTGTACACGTAGCACTAACCCATGCTAAACCTTGATAACAAGAAGAAAATAGTAAATCAAATAAGAAAAGCATCAAATCAATTTCCATATACTGGAGTAATCGATAAACATACAAAATGACTTGTAGACTCGAAACTCTGAATAGTGTCTCTTTTTATTAAAAAGCATTGAAAAATATGAAATACACACTAAATATAAATACAAATAGTAAATACGCTTGGTAAACACATTCATTATTTGTTTAAACTTCTTGAAAGCTTAATAATACAATACCAGCATTACTGCTGCTTCCCCCACTTGTCAGATCATACCTATATCAATAGTGAAAGATAAAAACATAATGGTAAACAATCTGTTAGAAACAGAATCAAAACATTTCCCGTATTTCCCGAGAAATTCTCAACATTTAACTTTCAAGAAATTCAGAAAAAGAAAATAACTGGTATAAGGAATATAATGTTTAGGATACCCCGTGAAAAGCATAGCATGATCATATCCTGGAAGCCCGGAAGCACTTGAAATCCAGGTCCGGAAGTTGTTGAGGGCGCTGCTTGAATCTACCTGGTCTCGACTCGGAGCGCTAATCTTGACCGACTCTGTCCATGTAGAGGAACTTAGATCCTACAAATTTTAAAAGTCGCCATTATTTGGTAAAACTATGTTATACAAACATGGATTAGTATAATCTGGATTCTGCATGACTGTCAGATTTCTACGAATTTATGATTTTCAAGATTTCTAATATACAAAGCTGCTTTATGTATTTACGAAAAATAGAATGTAGTAATTCACATCATAAAGGTTTGTTGGTAACATGATTCTTAAGTTTACCAAAACTCACATCAGCAATCAATATCCCCGCGTATACTACTTTAATGGTAAACGTCACACCTGTTAAGGACTGGTACCTCAGATCAATCTACAACAGAAAACTTGTCCACAAAAGTCATAAAAATTAGAAAATAATTAATTCTTCATATAAAATATATAACTCACAGCATTGGTTGTAAAGGCATAAAACTCTCGGATTTTTTCTTTGGCGTCGATGTCCTTTAAAGCAACTGTGGTTTGAGTGCTTCTTTGATACCAGCTGCAACATGAATCATTATTCTTAGTTGCTCTCTCTTTCCCCTTTTTCAAAATACATTCCGTTATTTACCTCGTTTGGTAAATTCCATGGTGTAAATAGAGCATAGATTTATATAAAGATAAATACACACAAACTTTGAATTTAAAGCTTTTTTTAATTTCCACTTTATATAATATCGAATATTTGCAAATTTCATTTTTTGCATATGAACTACACCTTAGCATTAAAATATATCATTCTATTTCTGTTATACATGTAGATGAAACATATGGAGATGACGAACAGTATTCAAGATCAAAAGTCCATAAAACAGTACAATCTAGGAACAGGACCTCCAAAACACCCGAGTTGGGATTAGATGCACTGGATGAGTAAGCATCCCTTGCCGACCGGTCGCACACGCCGTGTGCTCCGTGTCATGTTCGAAAAGTAGCGAAAAAATCAATGGTCAATCCAGTATATTCCGTAAATCTGGAAATTTTTACGTCGATTTTAGTTTGCGAATTCGGGTCTAAATGCTGTTGATTAATTTTTACGTTTCAAAATTTTGCGAATGACTACTGCTTTGTTAATATTTTCTTATTGGTGATTTATTTTTAAGAAAAATATTTTTGCGAATGCAATGCACTCGCAAATTTGCTAAAAATTTATGTACAGCAAAAGTTTCCAGATTTCCGGTAAATAGATGGACTGACAATTGATATTAAAACGTCAGTCATGCAGCATTTGACTCAATGATAAATATGATTTCTTTCGTTTGAGGAACGAATTAGACAGAAATCAATTTCTACCTGGTATGATAATGGATTACTTTTTCGAAATAACAAGGTTTTCATTCGAATAACTGGTGAATATCACGTGGTTCTTTGGAAATGATAACTTCAAACGAGACTGCTAATATTGTTTCATTAACTTATTTGTTAATAATTTACCTCGTTAAAGAAAATTGTTCATACGTAGAGCATGCTCTTGCGTATCGAATTAATTGAGAAATATGAACTCCGTATGCAGGTGATGAAAGTTTATTGCTGTATAAGTAAGGGAAGTTATCAAAAATTGTAAAAGTTAAAGTCACGTTTATCATAGAGCTTGGTTGTTTTATTACCATTAACGTCTTCTTCAAGTAAAATAAGACTTACAAATTATATATGGGAAAGTCAGTCACAACAAAAAGCTCGACTTTCAGTTCGCCAACGTAACGTTTAGTGCGCTGATTTTCAGTGTGATTATACATTTTTGGTCCTTTTCCCCCCTCTGTCAAAAAAATACAAAACACATGTGTCTAAAAAGAGAAAAATACGAACATTTGTTGACTAATTATGAACTCGGCGAAAAATTTTAACGAACAATTTGAAACTGAAGAAGATTGTAAGGAGCATGAACCATGAAACTTATCATCATAATTACTGGAGCAGTTAAATGTTATTAAACAAACGTAAGTGCTTAAAGTTAGAATATTTCTTACTAGTTTACTAATTTTGAATGAATAATTGACTCAGACGAAAGTACTAACTCATTCATAAAAATATACATGTAGGTGTTCACATGGTTTCATCTTTATTACTTATAATAGAACGTGTACAAACTAGCATTCAAATGAAATTTTGATATAAATATATATCTTTAGTAGCTCAAATATTACCTGTATAAATGAAATCCGATTTGAAATCTACTGTTTCAGGTGGTTGATAGATTCTGTGTAGAATATTTCTGCGATGCGGCACCTCTAGAGGCTCTATTGCATGGTAAGTACCATTTATAATAAGAATTCCTTTCTGAAAGCACAAATAGAACCTTGTTAGTCAATCTTTGTTAAACTTTATAGGTTCTAAACCTTAAAGGTTTTCCTTTCTTACGCTTATTTGATTGTCTGTGGTATTAAGATATACATAGTTAACCAAATTACACATACAGTATACCGGTATATTATTCCATGTCGCTCTGAATATGATGATGTTATAGAAGGAAGTGCATAAATGGTATAACACCTTTTAAACTTATTCTGAATGGTTATTTGCTTCCAAAATATTTGAGTTTTCCCTAAAAAATATGACTTTTGCAACTTCATTTCTCAATTTTCAAACATCAACTTGGATCGGTAAAAGTATCCCTCATTGTTATTATGTATTTTAAATTTGAGACAAACAGCCAGTTGAAATCAATACCAAAGGTACTTTAAAATAACTAGTACATTGTCAAGTTCACTAAAATTGCATTTTAAATTACCCAAACATAATACTGCTTTTCCCTGTTTATTTAATATTCAGATGAAGACTCAAAGCATGCAAGAGATCATTCTCAACTTGACAAGCCTTAACGTATGAACTACTTTAACTCGTAGGACTTGTGACTTCTAATTTAATGACTGAATAGACTAGAAAATTCATTCTCAGTCGATTTTACTATTTGAAATATAAGGAGATAACGAACAGAACTCAACTAAAAAGTCAAACAATAAAAATCGGGCAAGAGCAAGTACGGACCTCTAAATCATCAGAGGTGGGACCAGGTGCCATGGAAGAGTGAGCTGCCGATCAGTCAAACCCACCTTGTCCTCCTTGTCATAAATTGGGAAATAACGACAAAAAAGTCGAAAATTCATTGTGTTAATGATAACCTTATTATGATTAAGAATAATATATCATTTAGCAATTGACTTAAAAATAAACTGTATTTGCTGACAAGGTCATTGAATCGACCATAGAATTGACGAAATGTTGACTTTAAACGAGACTGTTGATATTCTTGTTTCATCAACTTGTTTTTCAATAACTTTTTTGCTACCTTGATAGAAATTGTTCTCTTGCGTATCAAATCAATTGAGAAAAATAAATCTCATATGTAGTTTACAATAGAAAATTTGAAAAATTGATTAATCAAAACATTTGACTGTTAGATCGCCTTGATGTGAATTTTGCTATGTTCCGTTATAGGACCTGTCCGTTTTGTTTTGCAGCCACGTAGTCATTCTTTGTGTTGACTGAGGCACCATCGATAGCATTGAAAAACTGTGTCTTGATGTACAGTCATGTCCAATTTTGCCAAAATGAAAATTTCTTCAGATATGCTTAATGTGAATCGTGTCTGGATACTGTATAGGGGGAAAATAACTCGCAGTTTTAATATTCGCTATATTCACGGTGTTAATAAATCCGTGAATTCAAGAAACAGTGAATAAAATTTCAATAATCTCCATGTTTTATTTGGAAATTTGAGAATAAACTACGATAGCATAGGTTTATATACATGTTCGTGCAGTACATAATCAATTCAGTAATTACGAGTAGTACTTGTCATTCAATTATTTTAATTATCACGCTTTACTGTAATTCAAACAGGCAGATAATGACCTGAATTTGTTCAAAAGCTTTTTTAATAGCCAACGCTAGATGTTTCATCAATCAAAACACGTTGGCCATGGATTTTGATTACCCGTGCGTAACTAATGTTACCACGTGTATTTGTTACCTGCACTATCATGCATATTAGTTTTTATCGACATTTTGGTTTTAAAAATTCATTCAAATAACTATCGAACTTACTGAAGATGTTGAAGGATACTCAGCACTATTTTGACGAGCTGCATAAACTCATTTATTACCGTCCAGTGGTTTTTGCCGCGTTTTGAAAATCTTGGGGTTGTGTATGTATGCATTCATCATCATAGCTAGCATATAGGAAAGTCATTCGACGTTAATAGTCAAGACTTTTGATACCTGCACTTGTTTTAGTTAATTGTCAATTATTTATTAAATATAATTATTTTATATTAACTTAGACCCTGTTGTTTGTGAAAAAAGACAAGGGAGGTAACTTTTATTATTTACATGTACCAATTCCGCGAATTTAAAAAACCGCGATCGTATCAGATGAGGAAAAAACGTGAAAATTACAACCCATGAAATTAATCCCCTATACAGTATTCACTTTAAATCCTGAGATAAATACGATATATGCCAATTCTTACCAAAGAGTGCTGGCATCTTCCCATTTTTTTCCTTCTACAGGTTAATGCAATCGCTGCCTTCTTTGCTTTGTCTTGGTAAAATATGGTGGTCTTATTGAAAAAAAATAGAAAAGGAGAAATAAAGATATCGAATTCTTTTATTTAAACAAAATCCATACCAAATCAATTTGTCATATAATCATTTTTAAACTTTAGATTGAAAATAAATAAAAACCATATTATGGCAACTAATTGTGCAATATTAAAAAAAATTAAATAGGTATATGAAAACTATTGAATCAAAAGTTAAGAAAACACAATGTACAAAAAAAATAGTAAAATGAATTTAATTAAACCTGAATTTCAGAGTACTGCAGGTAAAAACGAAAAAGTCATTTATTAGTCTTGAAATAGAGGAGGGACACTTAATCGGCACATGCAATTTTTTCTTCTTATAGTTACATAAACTAGAGAACATATTATTTGTTTTAAATAAGGAATACTAATGGAACCACTTGGGAATCGTGCAGTTAAAGAGAAACATAATTATACAAACGTGTCAATCAATAAGAAGTTCTACGTCATTAGAAAATTTCAAACAAGGAATTAAAATGGTCGTGCTACTCTTTTTTTTTTCAAAGACAAATTAATGATTGAAATCTTAATGATTATTTAAGAACACCTTAAACTAAATTAAAAGCATTTGGCTATTCCATGGAAGAAAATGTGTGCAATTCAATCTGGAAATAGATAAAATTTGTACTTGATCGTTCGAGGTAAAGCTAGTTGTTTAAATTGAAGGTCGTTCTGTAATGAATACGAATGTTTTAATTTTTTAATTTGTGAAAGACTGTATGTATCATTTTCAGCAAAAATCACACAAACGATGCATAAAACATATTATTGAAATCATAAAAATGCCCAAGACATGGTCGAAACATCGACAACTAAAAGTTTTTATACCTATTATAATGTGCTGTATCGTATATATATATAAATGCAGTTTAACATAAATACTTCAAAAAACAACAGCTTAATTTGTGACTAAAGGTACATTTTCTAAGACACTGCAATCTGCCAGATTATCTCGTCTTATAACTTAAGCCTAAATTTTTCTAGTCACAATACTGAAACTTTCTCGGTTTACACGGTCTCAACCAAAGAGCCGGTCTCCAAGACTTGCAGAACCGACATATGCATAATGTTACCAAATTTTAAAGAGAGAGAGAGAGAGAGGGGGGGGTCACAAATCTAATGCTCCCTAGCTGTATACGCCTAACAATGTACCTTCCTATTCGGAACCGTCTGCTGTTCCACTTTACCGTTCCTCAAAACATACACAGGTCTTTTTATTTCTATGTCCCAGTTTCTTTTTAGGCGTAAATAGTGTCTTTGGTGTTTGAAAGTAAATCGAACTTCTTTTTCGACTGGAAATTGAACCATGTCTCGACGAAATCGTCTGATATCATAGATCTTTACTTGCTCTGAAAATAAATATTGGTAAAGTTATATGTATCTTGATACATACATGTATACTCTCATACAATTTTTCTTTTGATCGGAATTTTTAACGAGATGCTGCTAACCTATGTATACTGATAATTATTAAGGGTTATCTTCCATCACTATTTAATTGTTTTGCCAAGCGTGTTTGCTAACTTTGAAAAAAAATTATAATGGTTCAATAAGACACATTAAAGAAAAAAAATTATTGCTATGTGCCTTGGTTGTTAAGTTTAAAGACAAAACAAATAATATCGTTAAAAAAATTACATTAATAGCTACTTTAAATCTTTATAAAACCATAAATAACAAACATGAATGCTTAAAAAAAATATTGACTACATGTACTTACAAGGAAACATTAAGTCTTGTCTTTCTGTTGTTATAGAATTATAGAATTCAGAATGACCATGGTAATCATGGCTACATTTTGTTTCCAATTTTTATGCAGAAAAATGCTCAATATGCAATAAAGTTAAGAATGACCAAATTCATTCATACAATGAGAAATCTAATATTAAACCTTATATGAATAGATTATACCAATAATTATTAATTTAAAAAAACATAGTTGTTTTGGTAACAATATTGTTACCTACAATATGTGGTTAAAGTTTTGACTAATGCGGCCATCTCATAAAATTTTAGAATAAGTTCAGTCTCATGTCTTATAATACACAGAACATATAGAAAATTTGGAAATAATTGTAAAATTATATTAATCACGGAGAAAGTACAGCAGTGTTTTAAACTCTTTCTGCTTAATTACATGTACCACATGGAAAAGTTACCTTCTAAAAATATATTACAATTTCGTAATCGAAATAAAGTTGATTTAGTTTGTTAAGAAGATAGTAAAAACTTTTCAGCATTAAATCTGACGTTATAATGCATATTCATATTTCATATTTTATCAGATCTGTCAATATAATATATATTTTCAATGTAATTTCTTTAGTATTTTATTGCTATGCAAATATAATATAAGTAAAATATAATTTTTCTCTCATTTTGTTTAACATGCACCTTGACATTATTTGGTTACTTAATAATTTTCTTATACCGAGTAATTGATTTTTGTACGTCTTAAACGTATGGAATGTTCAAAAATATATTTCCTTAAAGCAAAATTAATTCGCTAAGGTTACAACGTTGTCTTCGTTTGTAATGCTCATTATATAAATTGTATTTTAGAAGAACTTAGATTAAATTCTACAAGTGGTAATCTAACTTATGCTCATAGTTCCCTTTCTAAGGAAGAAATTCTCATAAATAATTATTGAAAAATGATTATAGTGTCATTTAAACAAAAGTCTTTAACATCTTTTTCACCGCAATCCATTTTGCATAATGGAAAACGTTCTACATATGGGGTTTTTTATTTTGGCAAGGACAACATAATTATGATTTAACTAAGAAGTAAAAAATTTTGGTTTTTAATTCTGTGAATGCAGGAATAAGAATAAAACATTATGCAATCATTGCAACTTAGCTAAACATCAAAGAATGCTTGTGAATATAAGCCCGAGATTAAAGTAGTCTAGGCGTTAGAGAGAGAGAGTACTCAAGGGATATTACACATAATAATGAGAGTACGTAAAATTGTAATGAAATGACCTTCGAGGACACAGAAATTTACCTGTGTTAATATTCTCCATGTACAAATTGAGCTTTTGCTTTCAAAATTGAATAATTTGACAAAATTATAAAATGCAATTACAAATGTAATCAATATTTTTTTTTTCCTTTGGGATTTGGAAGGGTGCACTCAGATTTGGCAATATACGTTTATTACTTTTATTTCTTATGATGAAGCGAAAATCACCAGAGAAGAGCTTTTGAAAAAAATACACTCTCCTTCTATTTGATATTCTTAAGAACTTATTTAGGCCAACTCTGATATTTACTCAAATACACATGTTTAAAAGAAAGCAATAATATCGTGTGATATTGTTTAATCATTTTTTTAAAGATCATTCCCAGTTTGATTTTATTCATTTCAATAATACAGGTTTTTAAAATGAAAATTTTATGAATTACATCATTCGATTAGTGTGACTGTATATTTATGTCCAAAAGACACTGTATTTTATCTATTCTAAACAAGAATCTAAATCCTCTTTTAAATTATTTTGCAATTTAGCAAATGATTACCCGTGTTAAACTGATCATTTAGTATATTAAAAGAATATAGAAGTTAAATCTTCTCTTGCTCAGTCAGAATTGCACTCTTTTCTGTCTCCTATGTGATGTTCTAACTTCTGAGTAGACACAATTGTTCTCCGAATTGACTATAATTACATACGATTTTATTGTCTATTGTCATTTGTTATTTACTTATGAAATATTAAATCATTTACTCAAGAAAAAAAACAATCGAGATATCAGAATCCACTTTAAAAGTCAGCACTACTTCTCATTTTATTAAAATCCTACACCAATCTAGGCCAAGATTCCGTGATGTCAATAGGAGACCTGTACTTTGTTGTATTCATTGAACAACTGTGTAAAAATTTCATTTCCCAATGTAAACATGAATTCCATTTACTTAGGTACACAAAACTGACTTTGTTGTTTAGAAAAGCAAATCCAAATGTGCATAAATGACTGGAAATAAATCTTTAAAAGTGTGAAAAAGTGTTGTATTGTCTCGAAGGCAGACATTTAATAAAGTAATGAAACATTTCTCAAAGCATGACCGAGAGATATGTTTAGAAAAAAAATCTCAAAAATGGATGATATTCACCGAGCCTATCCATGTTATTATTCGTTTGATTAAATCAATCAATGATTTTTAGTCTGCATTTGTTACATTTTGATTGTGTGTTTTTTAGGTAACATTTTAGCAACAATATAAATTCTAAGTAGACTTGTCATAAATATTTGTTTTAAAAAATTTTAATTTCAAAAGATGTAGGATGAAACATATATAAACACCTCTCCTCCCTCTCTTAAGTTTTAAATGATCGCGGTTTTTAAAAAGCAACTTTTTTAAAAGATAAGAGGAAAGTCAAATATACCGGTATATCATTTTCCTACAAATCTGTTCTAAACAATGCCATTAAAGTATTAGTGGTCAAATATATATATTTTTTTTACAAGAACAAATGAGAGGGGTAATTATTCAGTGAAAAACCTTAGTTTAATATCTTTTTAAGTAATTCCTGTTTTTTATCGAAAACTGTTGTTAAAAATTAAGTGTTCTGCACGATGCTGTAATTTTCTTTTTAGCTGTAACCGATTTATGGTCGTATATGTTACCTCACCCAATATTTTCTGTGAAAAAAATAGCAACATCACCGTAATTATATATTTGAAAAGGATATCTTGAAGCAAACAATACCTGACTTTAGATCTAACTTAGCAACAGCGCCGTATACGTATGTAATAAAATATTTAAAAAGGATATCTTTAAGCAAACAATACCTGACTTTAGATCTAACTTGGTATGCCAAAAAGTGTACTATTTCTTTCTTATGATATTATTTTATGTATTTATTTATTTACAAATATACCAGTTTCACAACAATCGCGATTTAAACTCTTTTTGTATATTAAATTGAATAATATTTAGTCAATTTTGACTGAATAAATTTATAATGTTGATTTTTAAATCCCAATTGAGGACTGTTGATTGAAATATGTATTTCATTATGTCTATGTTGCATCATATTTCTGGATTTAAAAAAATCCTGCTTTTTTTTCATTTAAAAAGTTAATATGCTTTTTTTTTAATTTCCGACTATATAAAAAAAATAATTAAGAAACGACAATAAAATAGACTTTACTTATTGAAATCTTACAAGAATAAATCATTGATATCAAGTTGATAAAGTTTTCTTTGGCTTTTTAAGCAAGAAACTTGTGTAGAGCCCGTAGAAACTTTTGACGTTGGACACGTGTAACTTGTAAAAATTTGCTTATCTCTTTGGAAATAAAAAAATCACTCCATCTTAGTACAGAAAATTGTATATTCAACCAGTAAACCAAATCTCTATTGCATTTCTATCAAGTGTCTTGCACATGAGTTTGTCGTCTGTCACTCACACATAAAGAAAGCGTAGTTTTACCTATATTTCAATTATTCATTAATTAATAATTAGGTACTGGATATAAAATATTTGCCTTTATGATAATTCAAGCATGTGTTTTATTTTAAATCAAGCATACATTATACATTCTAAATAATCATATATACACACTGAATAGGGACGAATTTTCCAAATCATGAGCACACAGCGGGTGTGACCGGTCGGCAGGGGATGCTCACTCCTTCACGACACCTGATCTCATTTTGATTTTTTTTAGAGGTCCGTGTGTGCTTTTCTCCAATTTTGTATGGACTTTTGAGCTTAAATACTTTTTGTTATCTCTATATAATTCATGCAATAAACATGGCAAAATACTTGATAGTTCACACCTAGTTCTGATTACATCTAGACAATGCAGAGTAATCTTATGTGACAACTGCTTTGCAAAAATGATAATTATTTTGGTTTTGATTTCTTAGATACGCTTCATAATATGATTTTATTTCTTATTCTTGGAATTGAAATGAGCGAGCGGAATGTGGCCTTTTTTCAATTTTTCGCGAGTTAGGCAGACATAAAATACATATGTTTGTGATAATGCAAGCAATGGTACATTTTAAATCCAGCATTCAGTTCAATTTAAATTATGCAATAATTTTGGCAAAATACTTAATTGTTCAGACCTAGTTTTGATTATAGAGACAAATCAAAATAATCATCTGATCTGCAAGTTTATGTTTGCAGGGTCTTAGATATGCTTCAAAACATGATTTAAAAAAAAGTTTGAATAAATTAAAATTATTGTAATTTCTCATAAACTGAATGATATGAACTCCTGATGTCTTTTTAGTCTTCTAGTTTATATGTAAATCTACTTTGCAAAAGACATAAAAAATGTATCATTCTTACCTTCATAAAAATAACTGTCATCTATTGACATAGCAGACACTAAGTAGACACAAAGAAGACAATAGACTGAGGGATGCATTGTTACCCGTCAGGGGTACCCCGTCCTCAGTTTTAATGTGACCAAATCACCCAATGCCGGGATATTTAAACTCTTGTGACATAATATACATTTTAAAGACAGTACCCTGAATATCAATATCTTTAAAGTTTCTTAACAGAAAGGCTACTGCTTTACCCATGATTGCCATTTCCAGTGCTAGCACACGCTTTTCCGGGTGTTAAATTTTTATTTAACCTTAGTATTGATCAAGTACATGAACCTGTTACACTAGAGAGTTTCATAATAATAAAATTCTAATCTATAGACTAAATGTTTAAATATTGCAAAACATTTAATTGATAAAATATGAATAATAAATACTGAAACTTGAAAATTGTTCAGTGGACACAATTCATCATAGAGAATCATCTCTAAACATGCAAAATTTCATAACATGAATTTCATTAGACACCAAATAATGACGAAGATCGAGATTCATCATTGAAAGTATTACTAAATATAAAATTAGACCCGTTTTGATTATTTTTCAACTAGTCTTTACATTATTTTCACTTTACATACATGTAACAGCATAAAAAATTAATAGATATATAACATTAAAAAAACAATCAAATCACACTAAATCTATCATAAATAGCCATTCAGAAAAATCCTAACAAAGCTGGGTGCAATACCAGTCAGTCAAACCTTGACTTTCAAATTAAGTAAAAACATTTTTTGTAAAAAGATATTGAGAAATATTTTTGAAAGGAAATATAGCATAATTAATTTACCGAGTAAAATTTTACTAATAGATTAGCACAAAGCTCATACTAGTATACTCAGTATTTAAATATGTTTCTGATATTAATTTCATAAAATGAGATTGATGCATTTAATCAGTGGACTAAAAAAACGTACTGTTTGCAATTGAAAGTTGTTGTTGCTGGGTTTTTTTTTAAACTATGGATTGCGTTAAATATCCACTCTAATTTAGAAATCGATGTTAATTAAATTATTTTGGCATTAAATTTATTTAAATTTGAAGATCGATTATTTCGAACCCTCTTTTGTGCCAGATCAAAGTTAACTACAGGAAGGGTTTTCCCCCGAGATTAATCTTAAACATTGAGAATAAATCATAAATCTGTGATAGTTTTTTCCGTATATTACATTATTTACGACCATATGATAAAATAATACGAACAATTAAAACTATATTTATACGATATGAAAAAAAAATCACAATTCAAAGAATGAAGTACAGGGGTTTATAATATCTGTTCTAATTCCAATTATCTAGAAAAAAAATCTTAACATAAAATGTCCACTGGAAGACCTAAAACTGTAAGAACATCCATTTCTAAATTCATGTTAAAAGATTGATTATTGAACCTCTTAAAACGTGAAAAATTGATCCAGCTTTGGCTAAAAAATGCGTTGATGTCAATGATATACCTCACATAGTGTTAAAAAGTGATTAACTGATTAAAAGAAATAATTGACAACCATTATATCTCTTTTTAATTAAAATATGGCTTTATTGTTCTCCTTTGAACCCTTGAAATTTTCTTTTAGAATATCAAACTCCTTCCGAAAAAATTGTATTGGCCAGATAGCGAGGAGTGAAAGAAGTATCTCCTGTCATTTGCAATGCAGTATTCAATAATTTCAAAAATGAAAAAAGTGCTTTTCAGGGGGAACCTTTTGAACATGGTGTTTATACACAATTCTTCGAAGATTTAAAATAATTTGAAAGCATATTCTATTACCCTAAAAACCACTGATCCTTAATATTCAGATATTGTGAAATTTATTTGCAAAACTAGTATTTTTTTTATTCCAGTGTCTAACGAGAACAGATATTATAAAGGCCTTTGTACTTAGTTCTCACAAGGAAACATATACGTGTATTTGGAATCTTATTTTAACGAGAAACTTCATCACAACAAAAGTCTTCTTCTGGCGAGAATATGTCACAGGACAATCGTTCTATTTCATTTAATATCCAGTCTAATGTTCCTTCTGTTAGCCTGGAATTCGATATTGCAATTCTGAAGAAATTTGGCAGTTCACCAAGAGGTTGGTAAGCTAACATCATGCTTCCCTTTAAAGTCATCGATTCTTTGATTTTCGGAGCCACCTTATGGAAATAAAAATTATTATGTAATACTTTTAAATGGTCAGTCAACTTCACTGTTTACAAAGTATGAACATAAGTGTCCACTTTTATTAAGATTTAGGCTTAAAAACGAATGTCCAAATTTTAAATAGTAGTAAGTATACAAAATACTCTAACTGAACCTTGCTTCGAAGATTCCTTCGTTCGGTAGAGGTAAGATTGGGTGTAAAGAGTTGAGGCGGCTCATACCAGAAACAAACACTGGGGCCCTCAATCTGGAACGGTGTTTAATGATAGATATATCATTTACATAGGTAATTATATGGGAAATTAAGCGTTCTTTGGCTTGTTTTATTTTCTCCTTTGTTTTCTTTCAATATTGTTTTATATTCTTACCTCATCTAGAACAGGTACAAAGTGGGCCCTTTCTTTCACTTTTTGCTCAAGACACCTTCAAAAATAAGAAATAATAGAATTAAAGTAAAGGTAAAAAATATATAAACTTTAATTTTTTCACAAGACATTTATAAAAAATAATTCATTACATACCGAGCTAGTTGGAAGTTTTTGTTTATTACATCTTCAAAACCACTGTCACCCTGTTACAGTAATTAAAAATTCAAACTTAAGGTACATGTAAAACACTTGTCGGAATTCCATAATTTATTATCGGAACCACACTTAGCAAGATAAATAAAGAATATTTTCTATATCGGCATGAAAGTTCAAAGATAAAGTTCAACAAGTATTTGCATATGCGGTTAATATTGTTCGTCATTCAAACACCCTGATTTTAAGGAAGCGTTATTTTAATGCACCGACCATTAGAAATTCCTAATTTTATGATTAATTAACAATTGAATTTGAAAATCAAATAAAATTTTTAAAAATATATATATATATAATTGATATATATTTCATAAATTCGTGGAAACAATTTAAAGTAGAACTGTGAAAACATTTCATTCAGACAGCCATGTACCATTTTGATAGAAACTTTAAAATGCTTCCTTTCTAAATAGCTGCACGATCATGATTGTTATTCCTTTTATATTATTGTATATTTACGTTATTAGTTGAGACAATCGGCGATTCGAAAGCATACTTGGCTTTAAAGTTTTATCGTTTGATAGCAAAAAAAATGTTTGCTCCTTGTATTTTAAGCAACCCATATACAAAAAGGAAATATAAAAAAAAAATAAAAAATAGGGGATTTATTGCAGCAGGTCAAGATCTGAACCATTGATCGCCCATTACCAATTTGTTCATACCAGCGAGCGACAGATCTGAAACCATTATTTTTTGGTAGGATATTGTTTTGTTCTTCTTTGTCCTATTCAGTTGACCCTGTCATGAGACACAACTCATTTTTGTAAAGAAGATTGTTTTAAAAATTTGTGAATTCGGGGATCTAGGCACCATGCTTTACATTTTGTCCAAAGAAGAGTCTGGTGCATTTTGGGAAAGGGGGATGCGGGTAGGAACTGAACTCACCTCAGTTGAACAACCGAGAATGAGAACAGAAAAAGTAAGAGAGGTAGTTCTGTTACCATTCATTCATATTCAGTTTATCAACATTTTCTCAATCAATAAAAAACACAAGATATAGTGAATCAAAGTACGAGTACATGTATATTACCATAAATTTTAATTCTGTTTACTTACTTTGGACCTCCACATAAGCCATAACTTGAAGATGTCATTATGTCGACCACACTGAATAGACTTGTCACCGGTGTCGTAGGTGACGTCATAGAACTTGTCCGTCTGATATAGATAGTCTGCACACAACTCATTTGCTCTTTGTAGCTCACCCTAAAAAAACAAATACATATACTAGTATATCAAATACGCGTATATTATATTTCTTTATCAAAAAGAGCTAGTATTTAAAAATCAGTCTTATTCTTACTTCTGTGAGAGATATAACAACAACATCGTACTTTATTTGTCTTCAGCTAAATTTTCCAACTTTTAACCGTTCATAAAAATAAACAAAAAAACAAACAAAAATTCATGCAGAGAAAAATTAAATTTCTTAATGTTGTTCAAAAAAGAAATTATTGATTCATTGGAAATATTATCAATTTCTGAGTCATTCTTATTCTTGAAAGACTTTTGAAAGAAAAACTATAAGTGGGAATGTAAAAGAAATTTACCGAGTGGCGGACCAAGATGGCTGAACACTGCAAAGGTACTCCCATCATTTTGTGGGGATTCCAGGTCATGGAATCACATCTAGAACAAAAAAAACTTAAAGCTAGAGAGTTGACAGCTTATAGTATTTTATCTTTGTCAAAAATACTTCGGAATGTTTCTTTTTAATATTTAATTGGAAACGCCTTTACAGAGATACTTGACATTGAACAAAGTATTGTCAATGTATATGGTATATATTTTGAATTATTGTATATAGCTTCTTTTAAATGCTGGTAGTTGCAAGCGTGGCGCAGTGGATAGAGCGTCTGCTCTAGAGTAGACCCTTACGAATCCCACTGTGGGACGTGCAGACTGTTCCTCCAGATGAGACCGTATAAACCGAGATCCCGTGTCGCAGTAGGTACTGGCACGAAAAAATAACTGCTCAATGGCCCTCAGTGCCGAGTATAGGATAAAATTTGTAGCTCTCTACCGGCAAGTGATGACATCTCCATATGAGTGAAAATTTCTCGAGAGGGGCGTTAAATAACACACAATCAATCAATCATAGTATCGAAAACACAATTCATTCTAAAGGAAATAACTTTTTAGTGTTTAAATGATTTTTATATATCTCTGTTGAAAAAATGCTAACTGCATTCTGGTTCAAAACATAATTACTAAATCGTTTCTGACATGTTTGATTTCAGAGGTAACAATTACAATATCTGAGTTTTAGTGAAACAATGTGCAGACATTATCGATATCTATTTATTTGTTCGTCTGGAAGCTTAAGTAAGGTACATGTGGTTTGAAGTTGTTATTCTTTCATTTCAGAGTACTTTTATTTTTGAAGATGTATTTTCAATTATTTTGTTTTGTTCATGTGGCATTGTTTATGATGCAGACAAATTGACTTTCTGACAAATCATTAACCAAGCACTGTATAACTGTGTCACAAAGCTCTAATTCTCTTGCATATTTCTACTTAGGACGTTAAAAAACAAGTTGAATGTTCCCAATATACCTGTTTACGCCTTGCAGCAGGTGCTTGTATTTTCTGGACAATAAGGCCGAACCTCCCCATGCACCCTAAAAATTTACAAGAGAAGCACAGAATCAAAATCTGTAAGAAAAGCTGAAGCTTCGGGTGGCCAGCTATATAGTTTACTATCCTAAAATGCTTACATCCACATGAAGCCATATGCCGTATTTGTTACAAATGTCAGCTATTTTATCTAAGGGGTCGTAAGCTCCTAACACTGTCGATCCGCAGGTTGCATTCACCATGAGAGGGATACCATTTTCATCTATAGTCTTTTTGATTTCGTGTTCAAGGTCATTCGTCTTCATTTTACCTCTAAATTATATGGGTTTATAAGCATGACTTTATATTAATTAATGCATATATTTCATGAGTTTCTTACCTTTCTCTAATAACTTTTTTATTCTTGACTGTATATCAGTTTTATGTAATGAAAGTTTCATGCCGATTGCTTTCTTTTGATTATTTATTCAGTTTCAAATGACACGTGATATATGACACTAAATGACCAAATGATATTGTTTCCTTTATCTTTACTCTGGAACCGAGAGCTAAGGATTCTAATTTTTATCCTTAAATTTAATAAAGAAGAAATTTTTTGTCATTGGTAAAAACTATTTTTTAAAATTTTAAAAATCCGATATTAGACTGGTATCAAAACAGTTGAGATACAAAATTTTACAAACCTTTCATCACAAGGGATAGCGCAAACATTTTTCATTCCAATGCCCAGTAAAATTGCTGCTTTCTTGATCGAAAAATGGCTCTGAAAGTGCATATAAATGGAATATAAATGGAATTGCAGATATTAAATCATATTGACAACACAATGAATTTGTCGAAAAAAGTTTAAATTTCAACAAAATATAACAATATTTAATCAAAATAAGATTTGCTTAAATTTTGTAAAGAATAGTTAAAGATCTTTTTTTTTAATTATCATAGTAACGGTCCTATTTGACCGTTTGAAATGCTATTGTAAGATGGATAAATTAACAACGGAATAATGATAATTATATTCATTAAGTTACATCCATTACTATATCACTTTACGTGTGTTAGAATACTGCATTTAATTGTATAAAGTAAACAGTATTAAAAGTATATTTTACTACATGTATACATGTGTAAAAGAACAATGTGTTTTTATATTGGGTTTTAATACGTTCCCTCACAATACCTGTGCTGATGTGTACACGACAAGTTTTTGACCAATGTACATCCCATTCTCCTTCATTTCCGGAAATTTCCTATTCCTTGCTAGCATCATTGCGTACAGGTTGGAAATCGTGCCACCTACAAAGTAAAATTTGTAAGTACTTTTCTTTTTACTATTCTTTACTTTGAGATAATAATATATTTAAACAGACACTAAATTTCCAAACACATTTGAGAATCCAGGTTGCTAGTTTTTTTCAGAAAAATAGAAACTCATAAAGTTTGTTTCACTAAACAGTAAATATTCTATCCATAGAGGTTATTTTGGTTGATACGAGTATTTATTTAAAGGTTCTATGGTACAGCAAAACTGAAATGATATTCTTAACATCTTAATGTTCTATATCTTTGCTAATTCACGGGTTGATTTTACAGACTGAGATTAACACTGGAGTAGTACTTTCATGAATACATACACAAGATACGTTTCATTTTCTAACATTTAATAACTTTGACTAATTATCTCCATAAATTATTTAACTGCAGATTACGGAAGATGTCGGGGTTTTGACCAGTGTGATTACTGCAGCGAGAATTGATGCCACCTTATATGTAAGTTTAGTTTGTAAATGTGATGTCAGAATCGTGTATATATACTCAGTGTTATCGTCATTTGAATTTTAAGAATTAAATCTGTCTTTGATCTGAATATTCATCGTCTTAATATACACTGAAATGATACGTGAAATGATGTTTTATTCTTATCTCAAATTGGAGACAAAATTTATTTTGAACCTAACGATTTTTGTTCTGAGAACTCGTATATGTATCTAATATATACTATCATAGAATAGAGTTAATGTTAAACTGTTTAATCTTTTGACTTTTTTGATAGTTTACTGTTGTCAACTTGAAGTAAATATTCAAATACTTAAATGTATTGTTCTACTAACGAAGATCACCAAAAAAGTAATACAAAACAAAGGTAAAAAAATACAAGTTCTTCGTTTAAAATAGAAAACCTGTTGTTTGCAGGGGAAATGGAATTCTCTTAGATTTTATTTTCAAGATTAAACCGTTTAACAAACTGAAACGTACCTGGGGTGAAGATCCCATCCCCTCCCTCCTTCCAGCCTACAAAGGATCGCATCCTACGTAGTATGAGGTCTTCCATCAGTATGAATACTGGACTAACTTCAAACGTAAACCTATGGCCAAGAAAATTAGATGAGTTCAATTGAACATTTTACAGGAAGGTGTTAAGAAAGAAAACGGTAAAAACATACGATTTTTTTTAAACTTTCACACATATTACAAATAAACACATGCAGGTACAGTCAAACTTCTAAATAGATATATGTACAATACAGATTCAAAAAGAACCTAATCATAGTTGGAACGTATCTTAGTTTCAATTTGGACTTAGAAATGATCTACCGGTATATTTTATTTCTTCAAAACAGGATTTTAATTCATTATGCTTATTAGTAAAATCTATATATTTTTTAAATGTCACTCGAGTATGTAGATTATGATTATTTCACAGATAAACTGTAACTTACATATTAGCATTGACAGTCGCCGTCAACCATTCCCCGGCCACGCCCACTACATCAAGACCCGTAGACAGCTGGTTTAGGAAATGGGGATGACCTGAATGGACAAAGTTTGAGATGAGTGCATATGAGACAGGGAAAGTTTTCTAGGCTATGGGTAATTCAGAATTTTGTGATTAAAAATAAACCTAAGTATTACCGCTTCAAACCTATGTGTTTACTAGGGAGTATTTTTTAGTATTACCGATAATTAATTATCATCAAAGGACCCTAACAGTATACTGGAAATGTTTAAAGGGCATCACTATATTTATTCTGTCTTTGGAGAAAGAAGAATACCACCCCTTGGAATCGTTATCTAATAACGTTTCTGTTATGTATTCTAAACTATAAATTATGGCTTCTTCCTACTGTTGCTGATTCTGAGCATTCCACATGGTGGAGTTACCTGACTTGACGCAGTACTTCAGGGTCTCTTTACAATCACTCAGAATCTGGTGTAAATCCCGGGGGTCGGAATCCACGGCGAGACAGTCACTCATCGTCTCCTGGAGCTGGTGGGGGTGGTGAAAATCCACCACTTTTACCTTCCCTCCGAACTCATCCGTCATGTAAGTATTCAGAATTTTCGCCATTTCCAGCATGAAATCCTTTTGTAATTTATTATCTGTTTGTAAGTCTAAAAAATATATATAGATTATCAGAGATGTTTACTCTGTAATGTTTGTGAAATTTTATGGATTTGTTTTTTCAGTCATTTGTGCATAAATCACGTACGTTAACATGACTAAGCACATTATATAAAATGGAAAGGTGTGACAGGAAACCTATGAAAATCGACCTTACAATTAAACAGTGCTGTCACTTTATGTTCTGTACATAATCGTCTGTCTGTATAAATGTTTTCAGGACCACAATGTGAACTAGTTGTTAACTAATTGTGCCATCCTGCATAAATAAAGGATATTATTATTATTATTAATATGGCTTATTCTTTCGCCTTTTTTCTACAGTAAATATTTTGCTTTTTTTCTCCGCTAGTTGTAAACGTTAAAGGGAAATAAAATATGTCTCCAGTCGAAACATTGTAATAAATTAAAGGGAAAAAATGGTTTAAACACAAAGATGCTGTTCATCGTATTCTAAATTTTATTCAAAACGTTACATGTTATGGTAACATTTTAAGGAATTTATAAACATAAACTGTGTGTGTTCTCAAAAAATGTTAGATAGGAAATACTTTTGAAAATAAAGTTTCGTGGTCTTTTTCAGATGAAAATCTTGCAACTAAGATACATATAAGACAGCTCTAAAAAATTTAATAATAAAGATATATTTTTGAGAGAGAATTTTTTAAAAAATATTACAAATAATTCGGGAATTTTTATTTCGTATAATATCATTTGCCAAAAATTTAAAAATAATAGACAAGATATATATGACCTACTAAAGCTCGTTAGAGGAAAAGAATAAGTTTGTGTTACATGTGGTCTAATCGGTAGAGACTGAATATTTGGACTGACGTCTACTAGCAAAAAACCCCGAATCACGTTGTGTGGGAATGGTCTGGGATGGGTAGTAGACGTCAATCCAAATATTCAGTCTCTACCCATCTCGCTGAGATTACATGTGGTCCTAAGATATTTTTGTGAAAGGGTAACTGCTTTGTTCCTGTATGTATGCTATTACGATTGAGGGTATATTCAGTACCTTTGTAAAATAGACCTTCGTATTTCTGCCACTCCTGCTTACTGATGCGATATCTCAGCTCCTTATTCTCTACCAAATCTTTGCCTTTATTTCTAATTTCCTTCTCTACCAAATCTTTGCCTTTATTTCTAATTTCCTTCTCTACCAAATCTTTGCCTTTATTTCTAATTTCCACTTTTGAATTCCCATGTTCTTTACAACTAGATGCTCTACGCGAAGAAATGCCAATCTGCTGCTTTTTCATCATGTTTCCCCTTTTTCCAGGTCAGAAATTCTATACTTCTCTGTAAAAAAATATTCATATTTATACTTTTTTGTGTGGTATCTTGAAAATAATTTAAATAACTAAGTAGATGCAATCACTCTAGCTGCAATTACTAATTGTACGATCGATTATTTTTTTTAAAAATCATATAGATTGTACATGCCTATTAATAGATTGTTAAATTTTGTGGTCGATATTAGGTGACCCAAGTTTCGGTATGACTGGATATTTGATTGGCGTATAAATATTTCGTGGTGAAACTATTTCAGGTGTTAATGCCGTGTGAGAATGAGTAGGGTGATTATGTCGTGTGTGAGATTGTTTCAGGTGTTTGTAATGTGTGAGATTGTTTCAGGTGTTTATGCCGTGTGAGATTGTTACAGGTGTTTATGCCGCATGTGAGATTGTTTCAGTTGTGGTATCGAATGAGATTGATTCAGGTGTAAACGCCGTGTGTGAGATTGTTTCAGGTGTTCATATCATGTGAGATTGTTTCTGATGATTTTGGATCGTTTGGGATTGATTCAGGTGTTTGTAATGTGTGAGATTGTTTTAGATGTTTATGTCGTGTGAGATTGTTTCAGGTGTTTATGGCGTGTGAGATTGTTTCAGGTGTTTATGCCTCGTGTGAGATTGTTTCAGTTGTGGTATCGTGTGAGATTGATTCAGGTGTAAACGCCGTGTGTGAAATTGTTTCAGGTGTTCATATGTGAGATTGTTTCTGATTTTGGATCGTTTGGGATTGATTCAGGTGTTATGTCGTGTGAGATTGTTTTAGATGTTTATGATTTATGAGATTGTTTCAGGTGTTTATGGCGTATGAGATTGTTTCAAATTTTAATGCCGTGTGAGATTGTTCAGGGTGTTTGTGAGATTTGTTGATGCCGTGTGAGATTGTATTTCAGGTATTTGTATCGTGAGACATTGTTTCAGGTGTTTATGTCTTGTGAGAATGTTTCGAGTATTTATTTCGTGTGAAATTGTTTCAGGTGTTAATGCCCTATGAGATTGTTTCAGGTGTTTATTTCGTGTGAGGTTGTTTTAGGTGTTTATGCCATATGAGATTGTTTCAGGTGTTTATGTCATGTGAGATTGTTTCAGGTGTTTATGTCGTATGAGATTGTTTCATGTGTTAATTAATGCCGTGTAAGATTGATTCGGGTGTTTATGTCTTGTGAGATTGTTTCAGGTGTTTATTTCGTGTGAGGTTGTTTTAGGTGTTTATGCCATATGAGATTGTTTCAGGTGTTTATGCTGTGTGAGATTGTTTCAGGTTTTTATGCCGTGTGAGATTGTTTCAAGTGTTAATTAATATCGTATAAGATTGATTCGGGTTTTTATGTCTTGTGAGATTGTTTCAGGTGTTTTTTTCGTTTGAGATTGTTTCAGGTGTTGAAACCTTGTGAGATTGTTTCATGTGTTTATGTCGTGTGAGGTTGTTTTAGGTGTTTATGCCATATGAGATTGTTTCAGGTGTTTATGCTGTGTGAGATTGTTTCAAGTGTTAATGAATATCGTGTAAGATTGATTCTGGTTTTTATGTCTAGTGAGATTGTTTCAGGTGTTTATGCTGTTTGAGATTGTTTCAGGTGTTTATGCCGTGCGAGATCGTTTCAGATGTTTATAATTGACTGTGCGAGCTAGTTTCAGGTGTTTAACGGAAAGTTGTGTGAGATTGTTTCAGGTGTTTATGCTGTGTGAGATTGTTTCAGGTGTTTATGCCGTGTGAGATTGTTTCAAGTGTTAATTAATATCGTGTAAGATTGATTCGGGTGTTTATGTCTTGTGAGATTGTTTCAGGTGTTTATGCTGTTTGAGATTGTTTCAGGTGTTAATGCCGTGCAAGATCGCTTCAAATGTTTATTGTGCGAGCTAGTTTCAGCTGTTTAACGGTATGTTGTGTGAGATTGTTTCAGGTGTTTATGCCGTGTGTGATTGTTTCAGGTGTTTATGCCGTATCAGCATATACTAGTACACCTAAAAATTATTTATCTCAGAATTTTGAGTAAATTGCATTTGACCCGAAAATATGTATCTCAAATCTGAAGTATAAAAAATGCACGTCTCATCAATAAGTATATATTTCTCAGAATTTTAGTGAATCGCAAAATCGCTTATGATCCGTAATTATTTATGTCAGATTTTAAGTGTTGCAAAATCGCCTCTGAACCGTAATAACTTATCTCGCAATTTTAACCGCTGCAAAATCGCATTAGATGACGGACATTAAATGAGGTTCGAACAAGAGTGGGAAACAAGTTTTGGAACGTTTATTATTATCCGCCTCTTTGCGGTTTTACAGTTGTGATAACAGATCCTTGTTGGGAAGTACAGAATAGATAATTTTCTAATACAAGAAAATGAAGTTTGAAATTCTACAGTAAACTAGCGAGTATGCATGTTGAATTTAGAAACAATATTGTTTAAATATTCCAAATGTACTTCGAATTCCTGAATGATATACAAAATGGAGACAAGACCCAGTGCGTGGGTACATGTATTTTATTAACTTTAATTTTAATCATACTATTGTCAACATTTGAAAGGACACTGAAATGCCTTTGAATTCTGGTAAAAGAAAGAATATTTTATTTCTACTTCTTTTTTTTTAATCATCGAATTATACGATCCGAATAATTGTTTTCGCCGCAATTAAAATTATTTGGTCGTCAGACTTACCATGCAGCTTCGTGTAACTGCACTGCTTTGTGACCTTGCGTACATACATGCATAATGTTAAGTAACAGTTACTGTAAACTAAATTTCATGTACTAGTATTTCTTTGAATTCCCTTAGAAAATTCTTATATTTACTGTTTATTTTAGAATTAGATCACAGTGTACATGGATGTATTATATTCAAGGTCAGGGAAGACTCTTTGGATGACTTTGAATAATGCAGAGCTATATCTTTGTCACCATTACATTTCATTATAAAAATATTTGTTTAAAAGTATCAGAATGGCGATACATTATACATGTACAGTGTATATTCGGTCATGTTTTGTTCAATCTAATGATACAGGTATTTCAAGCATGAACGCTTTAGCTCTGTTACTGTACCCATAAGGTTTCTTTCATAAAGGACAAGAAAGAAATATGAGTTAATTTGATTAAGGCTATGCTTGGATTTCTTTTAAAGTGACCCTGATATTCAGTTGAAAATTCAAGACGCATTTACAACTGCGCCACGAAAGATGCTGAAACATATCAAGTTTTATGAGTTTTACATCTGACTGATTTTACAATTTCTTTTGAAGGTTAAAATTATGTCTGGCGAAAGGCTGTAGAATGCGTATTAAAATTGAAACGTTATATTTAGTCGAAAAAACACTAATTTTTCATTAAAATATATTTCACCTAAGGGAGGGGGGAGGGGTAAAATGGATGAATAAGCTTTAAGTAAAAGGTAAAACTCAACTGCCATGAGGTAAAAATATTATTTTATATGAAAAGATTTTGTCATAAGAAATAAATTTGTAAAATATGAAAGCCATTGGGCTAAGCGATCAAAAGTTAAGGGAATCAAAACTTTTTGTCCAAAAAAAAAATTTTTAATCTAAAGAAGAACTTTTGTAAGAAATGAAAACATTGATACGAAGCATTCAAAAGTTATAGACAAGGATTAAGAGTTGTTTAAATAGGTCAACCTCCAACGTCATAATATTATAGTCAAAAGGTAAACAAAAATTGTACCCAAGAAAATGCGTTTTATCGACCCTCGAACAAAACTGTCTGCCTTCGACCTAACGGCCTCAGGCAGATAGTTTTATGGAACGCCATCACTGCCTTATAGCATACAACTATGCATTCATTATGTCAATGTAATGTCATAAAGAGTTGACCTAATGTAAAGGAAAGTTGACACAACGCAATACTAGTGTGGGTTAATGTCATAAAGAGTTGACCTAATGTAAAGGAAAGTTGACACAATGCAATTGCAGTGTTCTGCTATAAGGCAGTGACGGCGTTCCATATAGTTTGGTTCTTGGGTCCGACAAGACGCAGGTTGCCCTCGAACTCAGTCAATAAATGTATAATGTCTTATGATAAAGGGTAAAAAATATTGTGTACCCAGTAAAAGGAAAATTCACAAGAATTATACATGTGGAATAGCCCTAGTATACCAAGCATCCAAAACGTATGGCCATGGTTAGAGGTTTTTGCAAAAGTGGGTACAACTCCAAGGTCAAAATCTTGAGGTCAAATGATACTCAAAAATGGTCTTGTTACAAAAAATACCGTGTATGTAAGTTACCGGCAAAGTTACGGGTTTTTTCCCCCAGACAAACACATTTATAAACGGACGAACAGAGCAGATTCCATATTGCCCCTAGTCTTCGAATACCAGAGTATAAAACATATCATACACTAGTTTTCATATAGATATAACGTATATTTGTAATATAAGTTCTTAGACATTCCTACATAATTCGTCACAAGCCATTAGTCAGCAATCCACACCTGTATCTATTTTTAAGAAGCGATCAAAATTAAACCAGTTGTCTGAGACGCTATTTGATATAAAAATTTCTTATTTTAAAGTTAACAATTTTTAATGTGCATGAACTTGACCAAAAAGTTTGCTGAAATATTCAAAATAAGTTAACTCTACTCTCGAAATCGTTTTATTTATTTAATGTTAAAAATATACTAGTATTTAAATTTTTAATGAAATATCCAATCAATTTACTTTTGTAGTTACTACTTGAAATTCTTAAAATGCTACTTACACAAATTGTTAAAAGAAAAAAATATTTCCAAATATTTCTTTTGAAAACAATCGACACCTTGCCTTTGCGACAGTAACAGTAAAAATGATGTGATAGAAATCTACTTCCGTTACCCTTCCTGCATCAGTTCATCGAGTTTCTTCAAGCGTAGTACATACAAGTCTATACCGGATCAAATCGGTTAAGATTGATGATATTAAACTAATTTTATATACATTATTATGATATTTTACAAAAAGAAAAACAAGTTTAACGATCTGTAAACTATGCAGATAAATTGCCCTAGCCCAAGCGAATCTTTAGACACTTGGCACATTTAAGATGTTAATCTTCCAATTAATCTTTTTTTTTATCCACAAATGATAAAAAAAATAAGCAAAAGGGTATCAAAAAATTAATTTTGCATTTTGCTGGTTCTGATATTCATGATTGACATTTAACCTTGTAGTACTTCGGCGCTCCTTTTGCAGAGTACCAGAAATATAGACTATAGCTAATTGGCTTGCATTAACTTGAAGGCATGTTTGGAACTTAATTTTTTACAGACTAATTTTTTGTGCCCCTGCTATTGAAGATTCAGGGTTTATAGTTTTAGTCCTGTCCGTCCGACTATTTTTTAAATTTAGAATTTTATTTAGTAATTGAGAACTTACAATATCATCAGCAATGGCATGTACATGTAGTTAGCAAGGCTGTCGTATACCGGTATATGCATATATGGAGTTTTATAATTAATTTAAAGTATCTATTCTTCAACTTTTTATACCCTCCGCTTAAAAAGCGGGAGGGTATATATAGTAATCGTTAATTCCGTCCGTCTGTACGTCCGTCCGTCCGTCCTTCCGTCCGTCTGTTACACTTTGGGGTACCCATCACTTATCCGCAACTCCTCTCATACCACTGAATGAAATTTGATGAAACTTTCACGGAATCTTTATTACATATTGCCATTGTGACCTCCTATTTCACTTTTTGATCCGACACATATTTTGGGTTTCCCGGCCACAGCAAAACATGGACTTTTCAATTATAACTATACGGAGGCGGGGGGTATCTTTTAGTGAGCTCACAGTACCTCTAGTTTTATTATTATTTTTTTATCATAGTTCCTCATATTATTTTGACTCTTTCTACATGTAGCTTCTGCACACCGGAACATAGTGAAACTTCAGAGATGTTTATACGATGTTTTGTTTAGTGCTATCATTTTAACAATTTGACCAAAAAATCTAACCAAAAGAAAATAAGCAGTTTTGGTATAATTATACTTTCTCTCCCGCTGCAAAGAATAAGAATTACATTTTGCTGAACTAATATTGACAGCAGTCAATCAAACATTCTATCGGAAACAATTTGGGATCGCAGTTTGTTTGAAGGAGACGATCTGATTGGATTTGTGATTGACATTCAATTTTTGCATTTTCGTGTACTCAGATGTAGAGGCGACTTTCAGATAGAACATACAATGGTCCATCCACATGTAACACTTAATAATTTCAAAAACTCAAACTGATTTAGTGTATTGAAATTTCATATTTAAGTCCAAAATTCTAAATTTGAATTCCTTTTAACCAGAGACCTAAATAACAAAACATTTATTTTTGTCTCCCTTTTATTAAACGAAATAATAATATCTCGTTATCATAGTTATTCAACGCGTGCATGTATCGTCGGGTTCGTGATTCCGGAAATACCGGAAGTGTCTTTAAAATTCTGAAAACATCGGAGGTCAAATGTTGTTGAAATGAATTTCTGAAAAAGATCTTGGTAGTATGAGCCTATAATGAGGTATTTAAAAGGTTATGCTGTTTTGAAAGATTTTTCATTGTATATATGGAAACTTTCATTGGACAGCTTAACTAATTTGCACATTTTGTACCCCATTAAAGGCATTTTGCATGCTATTGTTAACCACTAGAATGCAAAACGAAATGTCGATCCAGTTAATCTGATTTTGGATTAAGATTTAAGAAGACAGTATAGTTTATTTAAACTTTATCGTGTAATATTGCTAAATCGCAAGAATGTGCCCAAATTGCAACAAGTTTACCAAATAGTGTGTCGACATATATGATATATGATAAAATATATTTCTGCTGTTGTGGACATGCAGATTCGATGGCAAGCTTTGTTTGTTCTGTTGAACACTTCTCTAGAGTAAAGGCAGGGGGTAGACAGACATCTCAGCCCATGATGGTTGACACCTCCACCGAGACAGGTCGGCCCAAAATTATTGACACGTCTGCCCATATAAAAGACACCTTGGCCGGCCGCCTTAGCAAATTTGTGATAGAAAAAATTATTTCATGTCTGAATTGTTGTTATTAATAATAATAATAAAAAGATAAGTTATTCTTCCTTTTAAAATTCAGAATAAAAGTTATATGTTATTGAATCATTTTGCATTATTCCTCTGACTACATGTAAACTTCTTGGAACGACTTTACTTTACCGGTCCCCAGAAAAACGCGCTAAAATGTAGTGTCGCCGAAGGCGACTTCAGTATATATGAGATCGCGTGAGCGATCAAAAAAAAATTTAAATACGAGGTTTTTTGGCCTTTTGAGTTTTGACCCCAAAATTGAATTCTACGGTTAAAAGTTTAGTTTAAAACTTTGTTTTTAAACAAAGTTTTTAACCTCGTTCTCTGAAAAAAATTAATAAATAGTTGTTTGTTCATGGAAAAAATTGACAAAGAATAATTCTGAACGAAGCGCGTGCGGCGCATGCTTAGTGTCATTTCTTTCTGACTTAGCCAATCTTCCATGTAAACAAACGAAAGAAATGCCTATGAATCTGAATTATGATCTTTGAAAAATTACAGAAACAACTGAATTTCTTAACTTAACTAAAAGAACGATTCACTAACCCTAATCCATCGTATGGTATGCAAGGACTAAGACGTTCAGACGAAATCTCCCGGGCGGATGCTAAACTAACCCTAATCAGTCGAATAATGTGCGAGGACTAACCCTAATCTCTCGGATGGACGCGAGACTAACCCTAATCAGTCGAATACTAGTGCAAGGACTAACCCTAATCTCTCAGGTGGGTGCAAGACTAACCCTAATGAGTCGAATAGTGTGCAAATTTAATCCATTTCAGTTGAGTAACGTAGGTGTTACGTCATAGTCCAATGAGCGCGAGGATCTTGCGGATCTGGGGACCTGTAAAGTAAAGTCTACCCAAACTTCTTTTATTTTGACATGGAAGGAATTTTCTTAATGCACAATGTTGTTGAAACCATAACTTTTAACTTTTGTGAATGTTTTCACAAGAATGATGGAGACAATGTACAATGGAAGTAAATGTGCAGACCCCAATTTAATCCTGCTCATAATTAACTCCTCATTGTCATTGATTTGTGTTTATTTACTTGATTTCCATTCACTGGTATCAAAAGAGGAGGTTTTCAAATACTCCTTTCTTAGCGTAATGAAAAATCCAGAAATAGCTACGCTTGTTATCTTAACTCTTTTCCCCTTAGACCTTTCCCTCCTTTTCCCCTTAATGACGACTTTTGACGCCTAGCCCCCAACCCTTAATGACGACTTTTGACGCATGTGTATTTCATTGTTGATTTGACTTGAAATTACCGCTTGTATACTAATTATTTGAGCACAGGTGGCCATCTGCAGGTTAATAATAGATGATTGCATCATACTACAGTTAGAAATCACGTGATTTACCTGTGTAAACAAACAAAGGAATCTTGGAAAGTCCCACCAAAATTCAAAATGGCGGACTATTACATACGATGTTTTTTCAGCATATAACTCAGTAAATAGGCAATATTTTCTCATCCAGTATAGCATAACATGAAATTCAACTCATAAACTACCTATTTCTTGAAAGGTTTGAAAATTCTAATGATTTATATGTGTTTAATACACCAACATAACTTACGAAAATTTTGTGAAGTTCGTGACCGCGCAGTGCCGATTTCGTCACCTGTTTCTCACAAATTCAGAACATACCTTGAAAAAATCCATTTTGTTAAGTGACGATGTGTTTACATTGTGTTAAAACTTTATTACTTGAAATGAATGTTTCTTTACATCATTTCATTTCTTTAATATGCGAGGTCAAAAATGCATTACGTCAAGCAAATTGTGTTTTATAATTAAACTTATCATTACATGACGTCAAAAATCCATTCCTTTTTGAGAGTGTATATTTCTATTATATCAAAGCATTATTACGTGATATGGATTTATCTTTATTTTACGTCGGGAGCATCATGATGTTAGGTGAACACATCTTACCTTCATGTCAGTGCTTTATTACGTGGTGTAAAAAGTGCATAACATAATGTGAACATATCTTTATATTATATCAACACTTTATTACATTATGTCAAAACTCCATTCCGTGATGTGAAAATATAATTACGTTATGTCAACCTTTTCTAATGTGATTTAAAAACATCTTCATATTGTGTTAACTCTTCATCATGTTGATTCCAAAAGTTCATTACCTAATGTAAAAATACATTCTCATTATCTCAAAGCTGTATATCTGGTATATAATGAATGTTGACGAGCGTGTTTTAATGACTGGTAAGAGAAAGGGGAGGGGGGGGGGGTCCTCATTGATTAGGACGAATTTCAGGCACATAATATCAGCCCCCCC
>PRKT01000038.1:628978-655059 GCA_003671525.1 Saccostrea glomerata | reverse complement strand
GGGGGGGGGGGGGGTGGACGAGAAGATTCTTGTGGTATAGGGTATTTTAATATTTTTTAATTATTTTGCATTCAAATAGAGTGATCTTTTATCTATTGTAATGCAGGATGCAGATCATGACATTCAGGACAAGGAGTTCAGATTTAAAAATTGATGCAATGAATGAATAGGTAAGTCAGTATTAAAAGGGGGAAATATACAAATACAAATACATGTACTTTACAAGAGATTTTTCAATGAAATTCTCTATTTAAGTTCGTTTATATTGAATAACTTTTTATTTGAAATTGTAACTGTTCAAACAGTACTATTTAGATACTTACTTTGAAGTTCTTGTGAATGTGTTTGTAATCCTTGTTTTCCTTTTTCTGTAGGAATTCTCTCAGCTGTAATGATGGCTACAAACAGCCATGCTTCAGAGGCATTCAAACAGTACGTACAGAAGGATCCCAAAGGGAGGACAATCCTAATTGTCCCGGAGGGGAAATACAAGGGATGGGTGCCCCGTATCATCTACAGCATGCACCTGGAGGACGTCACACTACCTTTCCTAAGGCTCATGTCATTTCCTGTTGGCGGAACCTCCATTGGGAATTTGGTGGACATGAAGAATTTCAGTGCTGTTGGAAATTATCTCTGCTTGTTACCAAAGTCTTTTGGTACTTGCAAATCCATGGAAACACTCAATCTGAGTTTCAATCACTTCCAGCATATTCCAACAGCAGTCTTTAATTTGCAGTCACTAATCGAGTTAGATTGTAGTGACAATGAGCTGGAGGTACTCTCCCCAGATATCGGAAAATTAAGAAATTTACGCACATTAAAACTAGGAGGTAACTTTCTGTCTGAAATTCCGAGTGAAATTAGTCAGTGTAAGAAGATAGAGTACCTGGTACTGTCAAGGAAATGGTATCCAAGAGAAGGAGGGATGAAAGAGTTACCAAAAGCTGCCTGTGGGTTAAAGGAGCTGCGATATCTGGATGTCAGTTGGCACCAGATCCATACAATTCCAGATGAAGTAGGCAATTTGACAAAACTGGAGTCTTTGAATATGAAAGGAAATTTCCTAAAATATGTTTCTTCAAATATTGTTAAATGCACAAGTTTGAGTGAATTAAACTTGACAGGGGCATTGAAGCTGAATTCATACATTCCAGAGGAATTACTGCAGTTGTCTGAATTGAGGACATTAAACTTGAATAACAATTACTTTTCTGAGATTTCACCAAAGATAAAGGGACTTAAAAAGCTCAGACATTTCATCATGAGGAGGAATGCATTAGTGAGTCTGCCAGACTCTTTATTTGACTTGAAACATTTAGAAAGTATTGAAATTGGAGATAATTACCTTGAAGAACTTTCCCCCTCTGTAAAGAAATTGAAAAAATTAAAAACATTAGAACTGCGTGGTAACAAACTTACCAAACTCCCAAATGAGCTCTGTGATTGTGGTAGTCTTGAATCATTATTGCTGGCCTTCAATGAACTTGAAAATCTACCAGACAATATTTATCTCTTAGCAAATCTGAAGGAACTGGATGTTTCTCATAATCAGTTGACCTCTATACCACTGCTTTTGGATAAATTGGAGATGCTTGCAAAAACAGGACTAATAGATTTAAGTGAAAACAATATTAAGGTCCCTCCTCAAGAAATTTGTGATCAGGGCACTGATACTCTGTTTATCTTTTTGAGAGAATACAGAATCAGTCAGGCCAAACACAGAAGGAAAATGATTTTGCTTGGTGCAGCCAAAGCTGGAAAAACTAGTCTTCGAAATGCATTGATTCTAGGTCGTTCTAAATTAACAGCAGAGCATGAAAGGACCTGGGTACTAGAGCGCCACCTATGGGAACCAGAGCCAGATCTGAGAGTCCAGGTGTTAGACTTTGGTGGCCATCATATTTATTCTGCTGCACACCATATGTTCCTGACCTCAGAGGCTCTACATGTGTTAGTGTTCGATTTAAGTAAGTACAAACCAGAGCTCTATGATGCTATGGTGGGAAATTGGCTTGATGCCATAATGGACAGATCTCCTGGAGCAGTTATCGTTATGGTTGGAACTCATGTTGATCTCTGCAAGGCAGATGAAATCGATGAAATCTTGGAAGATATCTCTGATAAAATGAAAAGAATAGAGGACAAAAAGATTCAAGAAATAAAAATTCATTTGGTTCGAACAGATGAAACTCTCAACTCGCTGACCAATAAAGATACCGGTACAAAATTTGAGGACATTGAAATTCAAAGACTTAGAGAAAAGAGAAATGGCATCTATAAAATGTTGAAAACAAGATCACAATTGCCTAAGAAAATACATGTTGTTAGTTGTGCTGATGAACTTACAGGTGTTTTTGAGTTTAGGAACATGTTGATTGAAAAACTGAAAGAGGCAGGAGAAAGACCATTACCCACTCCATGGTGGAGGTACCTGCAGAAGATTGCAAAATATCCCGAAAAAGTCTTATCTTTCACAGAAGCCTTACGAATATTTAAGGATCTGATGAATGAAATGAATCAAAGTATGATTTCACTTGAAGGATCAGCTGTGTCAAGTCTGGAGATGGTGCTCAAGTATCTCCATGCAACAGGAGAGATTATGTGGTATGCTGATAACCCCAAACTGCAAGGCATTGTGTTTCATCATCCAGAAACCCTTGTGGAGATGTTGCGTGCAATATTTAAACATGATTTTGACAAAGTTGTTGTTTATGATGAAATTTTTGGAAAGATTGCTGGCTTGACTGAGAAGAAGTTTGATGCAATGAAGGAAGATTTTCTGTCAAAGGGGATCATGACACTGGAGCTGCTCCACTTCTGCCTCTACCACTTTAAAATTTCTGCAGAAGCTAGGGATATTTTTGTTGATCTCATGTTAAAATTTGATCTGTGTTATGAAATACCTAGTAGCTTACAAACAAATTACACATCTAGTCGGATTTTGAGATTTCCATGGTTCCTCAGAACAGAGGCGTCAAATGAAGTGTTTGTAAAGTGGCCCACTAGGACCCCCAGGAACATTGTGGAACTATCTTTTCAGTATGTGTTCCCATCCAAATCTCCACCAAATTTCTTTGAAAAGCTCTCCTCTAGGCTGCAGGCTCATGTGTCAAAACGAGAGGATTGGTCAAATGGGGTGCTAGCATTTAAGAATAAATCCAAAATTCTGGTGACACGTGAGCAGAAAGATGCTGGGACAGAGATTCTGGTGGCAGTCAGAGGCAGTGATCTGCAGGAACTCTGGTATGTACTTTATCATGTATGTTGGTAATTTGGATTAAAGTATACATGTAGTGTTTTAGAATACATGTACCATTGTATACTGGGAGACATTTGTTTATTATCAAGAATTTTGCAAAATTTTAGAAAAATCGCACAAAGATAATACATACATGGTCTAATCATGTTAATGTTTATTTCATTCAGCAGAATTTACATGATTAAATATTAAAAATGAGCATATATATAAATAAAAGAATCATTCATTGTTAATATTATCAGGTACCTCCTCCTGAAAGTCTACCATGATATGAAGTCCCTGCTACAAGAGTGGCCACTGGTCCATGTGGAGCAGTACCTGTTGTGTTCCCACTGTATACTGAGGGGAGATAATGACCCGTATCTCTACCCAGCAGAACTTTATCTGGAGACAGTCTGTCCCCAGAAATTGTACCAACTACAGTGCTGTCTGAAGTGCAAGGAGGTCTTCATTCCAGCATGTCTGGTTATCCCTCTTGATGCAGGTTTGCAATAGATTTTTTACAATTTAATATATAACATACATTCTAAAAACAAATTTTTCTTTGTCCCACAAAAAAGGGTTACTATATCAGTTTATTAGGGGCAATCCTCAATTTATAAAGTTTGGAATTGTAATTCAGGGTTCTCCACATTTGAAAATTTAACCATGGAGGACGCTGCGCGAAGGCGAAATGTGGCCAAAAACACAAATGTGTGTTAGACGTCCTTATATTCATTAATCAATGATTAGTTTTACAATTTTTAAACTTAACCACTGCAACACAAAACAATGGAATAACTAAAATTTTTTAAAGTTAAAAAAATAATGTAAAGGATTTATCCTGTATCTTACTTCACAAATGTACCAAAATTTGCCCCAAACTGTAGTAAACTTCTAAAGGAATTTAAAGAAAAAATGTTGATAAAGTTAGTCAGTAACCATGACATCCTGGCAATATTTTTCAGAAATTAATAATTATAAGAATTGTAGCCTGTTGTATGAAATGTTTTGTTTCAATATAACTAAAACTGATGAATGGGTAGTATTTTCTTAGGGTAACACACAAAGGAACATTTGGACCAGAATCCCTTTTTTTTAAACGTTCTATTTTTCTAGATACTGTGGTTTCATCAATTTTCGTTGGCATCAATTTTCGTGGATTATGTAAAACAGACATTTTCGAGGATACGTAATTTCGTGGACAAAGGCATTGCCTATACAAATGAATGTCATATTTCGTAATTCAATGAACATTTGAATTCGTGGACTTGCTCAACAACGAAATCCACGAAAATTGGTGCCCAACGAATATTGATGAAACCACAGTATTGCATTTTCCACCAAGTTTTGTTTACTTCTCCACGTGCCCAGTGCTAAAAATAGTGTCACGTGAGTTTCATAACAACGGGAAGTAACTCTAAAACTATGACTATACTGGCGATTAAAACTAAGCATGTAAAGACAGCGACTGAGACGTAGGCCCTATGCACATTTTGTCAAAAAAATATAAAGTTGAATCTTTAAAAACAGAGCATGGGAAATTGATTAACTACAGAGGAATATTATATTTTTAAAGAGTTATTTTCTCTGACACAGCATACATGACGATTAACATGCTAAAATTGTCATCTTTTATAAACCCGTTATATATCTAATCTAAAGATAGTGAACGTGTTGAAGTTCCCCAAAATTATTTTCATGAACTCTCAAAATATTGATCATCTGATGATCAGCTGATTGACTCTCCATTTATTGTCAGAATTCACGGCATAGTCGCTGATTAACAATGTGTTTGTTTAGCACAGTCTGCTTTCCTCCGAGGCATGCCAGGTGCACGGCAGTCGTAGTATAAATACAATTTACTACTCATATCATTTAAAAAGTAGGTGTCAGGACTGAAATGCAATAAAATTTTATCATGGCGGCTGACGTTTTAACCCTGGCGCAGCTCATTTAGCCATGGTGCATATAAATTTAACCATTGCGGGCCGCCATCGTAAAACCCCTTGTGGAGAACCCTGGTAATTTTGAAAAATATATTTTAAAATGTTCCCAAAAATTAAACAATAAGAAAATGTAAAATTCTAGAAGGCAAAAGAGTAGTTTAGGAGTATCAGAAGCTCATACTTTTCACAAATGCTCCTCAAAACCACAAGTTCTCTCATTAAGCTTAGTTGTGCTTTTGGTATGTGGTCAAGGTCACTTGATTTAGCAGTTTGTTGTTCCTCAGTTCTTGACATTTAGAGTCATAGGATTGTTGCTTTTCATAGATTAACTAAGAAGTTGCTCAAAATCAGAGGATGTTGCTATTTTGTCCAATGATATATTTAGGTTTTTGAAATGGGAAGTTAGTACATGTATAACTTAATAAATAAGATAGTAGAATTCTTAAGATATTTTAAAGTTTCACTTGTTTCGTTGCCACAAATTGTATTAACTGTACTAAAATATAGGTATGAGAACAGTTCTGATTATAAAACAAAATTCAGGTTGTTTGGAAATAGACCAACACCAAGGTAATTACATGCATTTGCAATCAATAACGAGTTAACAAGGGTGGTTTGCAATAAAATTATTCTGTTTCATCATGGTTGTTGATTTTCACAGTTTCAAAAAATACTTTTCATTACATACTCTACACTGGGTGGGCATAGGCACTTTAGGCATGACTAATGTAACACAAAATGATTCCTAGCTTTTTTTTGCAACTCTTTAATTGATTTGTATATACACAAAATATAGACTTTATCCCACTGCACACTTTAGAGAATCAAGACTGACAATTACCAAGTTTCTTTTTGTGTGCATTTTTTGCTCATTTTTTAAAACAAATCCATGAGAAAAAAAATGAATAATTTTCCTGCTTATATTTGTCAAAATATAAGATTTTATCTTGGTCCCATCCAGTTTGAAATGAGGTTTGACTGTAGTAAGTTTGATATTCCCTCTGCACCTATATAAATGAGTAATAGCTGAAAGTCACCAGTGAGAATCACAAAATAAGCAAAACAGTTGAAATTTTTATCATATTTATTGTACCATGCACACAGGATAAATACCGGGTAAAGCTTTGAACCAGTGAGAAGAAAACAATAATTTAATAGTACTAGAATTCTAAATATCAATTGCCATTTTGCTCAGCTAAATATGACTTTTGCCACTTCTTTTTCCTCTTTTCAATATTTTCTGGGGCTCTTGCAATTCTTTTATTGTTTATTTTCCTAGCAAGGTCTGCAACATAGGACTCTGAAGTTTGTTTGCCTGTATCAGCTGTGTTTTGATATACTTTTTCTTTTAAACTTTTCCAGTAGTTTCCCATACTACCAGTATTTTGTGTACTTTCTTGATTTTCCTTAGATTTTTGTTTATTTTGTTGTCTACTAAAAGCCTTTCTCCATTTATTTGCAAATTTTCTCCTATTTTTTCTTCTAACTGTCATACTTTCTGTTGTTATGTCAATAGTCTTTGGAGTAGTTGAATCTTTTATGATTGAAGCCTTTGTGGTAGGGACCTTTTGTATCTTGTCTTTAACTTTGAATTGTTTGGGGTTTAGTTTTGTTGACATTTGTTGCCAGAATGCACTAGTCCTGTCTGGATTTTGCTGGATACCGCTTATTCTACCTGTGTCCTGTCTGCTATGTGGATTTCGAAATGTTGCTGAATTTTCCCACATGTTTTCATTTTCATTGTTAGGAAAGGAACCTAAGTTTTGTGTATTCCTATTTTCACTGTTTCCTTTCGCTGACACTGAAATTGGAGCCGGTGTTGCCCTGGCTCTCCACTTCTGTCTTGCTTCTAATCCTCCAAATTTATTTCGTTGAAGACTGGGAAAATAGTTTTCCAAATTTACTACATGAAATCCTTCCTTATGATTAATTTTCTTTACTTCCTCAATTTCCTTTTTGTCTTGTAAAACTTTTTTGAACTGGTCTTTCCTTTTCTCAATCCACTTCAGTACCTTATTAATGTTGGGAGTTTTGAGGTCTTCCCCATATTTACTTTGTCGATTCTTTCTATTTTTTAAGTACTCTGATCTGTATTTTTCTAAAACTGAATATATTCCCTTCTTTGTCCCAAATTTCCTTCTTTGTGTTTTGTTTGGTTTTGTTGTTGAAGTCTTGTTGGAAGATGGCACAACATACTTATTCTCATAAATATGGCCAATTGCTAGATTTTTATTGACATTTGGTGTTTCTTGGGTGGTAACTTGTCCTGCAATATTTGTAGAAATCTCCACTGGTGTTTGAGTTGTAATTGTAAAAATTTCTTCATTTGAAAGAGTTGTAATCCTATCCAAAATGTCTACTGATTTTGTTGTGCCTATGGCCTCTGTTGTAATTGTCATTGTTGTTGTGGGTTTTGAAGTAGTTTTAGTTGGTACAGTCTCTGTTATTGTTGTTGTACCCTCTGTACCTCTGCTTGTGGTTGTAGGTGGTATTGTTTCAGTTGGTACAGATTTTGTTGTAGTTACTACTTCCTGTGTTTCAGCTTTTGTTGTTGTTGATGTGACAGCTTCTGTTGTTGTTGTTGTAACCGTTGTTGTGTCCTGAGCTGGAGGCTGGGTTAATGGCTGTGAACTAGTACCAGGGGTTAGAGACTGAACATCCACTGTACCATGTTCAAGAGCATGGTCCTCAGCAATAATCAATTCTCCTGTGTGAGAGTCAAAAACATGAGCCCCAAATATTGGACTCTGTATAACTTCCAGATGTTCACCAGTGTGGGGATCTACTATATGAGTAATCTCATTTGTGTCTGGGTCTCGAATTACTCCATTAATGATTTTATTCTGTGAATTACCTTCATTTTGACCAGTCTGATCTTGATGGTTGTTTCCTGATTGATCAGTATTGTGATTCTCTATGGTAGTATCAACAGATAGTATGGTCATTGTGGTAGTCTGGGGGGCAGGTACAAGTGTTGTTTGTGTCAGGGTTGGCAGTTCTGAGAGGAGAATCAGTTCTCCAGTGTGGGGATCAATTATATGCCCACCAGTTATTTCACTCTGGATAACCTCTAAAAGTTCTCCATCATGAATATCAAGAACATGAGTGATAGCACCTGATACTGGATCACGTACCATGCCATTCTCTACAACTAGTCCATGGTCTAGGTCACTGTTTCCACTTGTATGTTCTGTTCCATGGTCTGTTTGACCTGTTTTGTTTAGGAACTGTTCTGTACCTGAGTCCACTGTAATTGCTGGACTGGAGGTTGCAGGTGCTGGTTTATTTGTTGTTGGTGTCACAGTTGTTGTCTCATTTCCAACATCTAAGGCATTAAATAACATGTCAGGGTTACTCAGAAAAAAGTCAATAAAATCAGCCTCAGCATTCCCTAGGTCTTCTGTTGCAATTTCAAATGGTAATTGACCTGTGAAATACAAACATTGAAGTTTTAATCAGATGTTTATGTTCTAAAATGAAAATGGTTTTCAAATAAAGTTTTAGGTTAATCAGAGATTTTGATTATTTCGTGTTATTTTTTTTTTAAAAAGTATTGGGTGCAATATAAACTTACTGTGACATGTTGCAAGGAATGAAATATAGACACATGTACAAACTTTAAGAATCCAGCTTCTTTTCATTTTAAAACCTTAAGAAAAAATTTGAGACATTGAATTAAGATTTGGAATTAACTTACTTATTATCATTTATATGAAAATTAATATAGAGTTTAAATACAATTCTTAAATTTAGTTAAAATGTTTAAGAGGATTTGAAAAATTATTTTCATATAAAGAAAATTAAAATAAAGAGACACCTTACCTTGTTAAGTGATTATAAGCTCAGAGATTAAACTAATGATCAAACTAAGCTTTTGTTTCTTCTGATGACGGGCCTATTGGACTGTGACGTAAACTGTCATGCTTACGTTTATTTGGTTTTCCTTGATGAATAATGATTAATGAAAGTGTTATTTCATTGTCAAAAATATTGCACATACAGCTCTAGGAAATGAGGGAATTAATGGTCAGGTTACCTGTGCCCCACGCATATTTCCGATTAATAAACATGTAGTAACTATTTCAAATTTCCAAAAAACTACCAACCTATGAAAATGGAAATGAGTTAATTTAAATATGTTTACCTGGTTTTGATTGATAACTGTTATCTTTAAAAAAAAATTTTATCTGGGAGTAGAAATGCATGCAAACTTTCATGTCAATGAATTAGTCATTTCCACTGTTTTATTGCTAAATGCAGTATCTGTTAATTTTCATAAATAATCCTGAAAAGTGACAATAAGTGTAGGATTGTTATCAAACAAAATAAGAGAACTTTGTAGAAATTATTTGAAAACTGCAAAATTCTTATCATAATCTATTGAACATGTTGAAGCTAATAAATGAATAGTTTTTCCTTCTATTGTCTTTAGATTTCCAGGATGACATTGGACAACATGTAATAGTATTAAAGGAGTTCCTGGCCAGTCTAGAGGACACAGTGGATGGCAGTGGGTCAGGTAAGTCAAAAAGGTCACAATGATCAAGTTGACTTATTTCTCAAAATATTCTTTTTACACATGCCTGATTAATTTATACACTGTATGATATAAAACAAGAACAGCTACCTCATTATAGTTTGAAAAATTCAGTAGTTTTTTTTACATAATTATTTCCCACTGGCAAATCTTGATTGATTTTTTTTTTTGTGTTTTGTGTTTTTTTAATTTTACTATTAGCTTACCTGCACCAGGATGCATAAGTGAACATTTGAAATGAAAGTTAGTTTTTGTCCTCAATGAGATTTTATATGACTTCTTCCCAAGGCTTGATTAAACTGAAGGGATTAAAAAATTGTTAAATTGATGAGATCACCTGTCAGTGAAGGGCTGAACATTTAAACCTATACTTGGGACTTAGGGCAATTTAGCATTGAGGAAATTTTTCTATGACAGCACCTTCTGTGACACATGACCTCAGAATATACCTTTTAGATTAATCAGTAAGAACAGTCTCAATGTCCTACATTTGGATTCAAACCCACATATTTTGGCAACTAAATCATTAAATTATATGTACATTACTTTAAAGTGAGTATTGTGGCCCATGGGTCTTTTTTACAAGTCTGATACGCTGGTATCTTAACAGCTGATTGTGACATTGATGTAGTTGTAATTTCAAAGTAAAAGTTTGATTTTAAATCCATCTTCTTCCTTCATTATACTGTGCTGACAGTGTTGAAAATCAATTTTTGATAAAGTGGTTAACATTTCTGAAAGAGCTATTCCCTTATCAGCATATGTTTATGTTGTGAACAAAAACATTTTTAAGGTATAAAAGGTATTCTGAATTTTAAAAAAAAATAATGTGAAAATCATACTTTATGCACATCAGAAATATGAACACTCTGTCATTGCTAATTAAAATAATAAATTGGAAGTAAAATAACCTAGGTATTAGTTTTAAACTTTTTCAAAAGGTCAAGGTAATTTTGGTAAAAAAAATTAAAATAAGTTAATGGTATGATTATGAGAAAAGTTTATATTTTATGACAGACAGACAAATGGATCAACAAATATGATTCAATGACCTAGAGCTTTTTCAATGCCAGGGGACAAATCACAATATTGCACAATAAACATATACTTGGATATTGTATAATTGATACAGTATTGCTTGTAATCACTGCATCAATCATTTTAAAAGTTAAATTATATAAAGACAATAATTAACCTGCAACTTGACCAATTTTAGGTATTTTGACTGACCTTGGATTGATGTATGTGGCTGCCAAGCTGGGCTTTGATTGGACCTTGGTGGTCAGTAATCTTGGTTTGAAGCAAGCTGAAATTGAGCAGATACAGATGGACAACCCATACAAAGTGATAAACATGATCAGTATTGCTTTACAAAGATGGAGGGACAGACAAGATGGACAGTCTGACGAGGTTCTTCTTCAACAACTGTTCAGTGCTCTGGAGAATTGTAATCGCAGGGACCTGGTGGATGAATTACAGCAAAAATACAATATACCCGGTTTGTTGCACTACAGTTATAATCAAATATGATTATTATTAGGGCCCCACTCAGCGGGCGCCCTATAGTGATCAGTCTGTCCATCCGTCCGGCCGTCCAGCTGTCCGTCCGAGATCTCTTGTCCGGAGCATATCTTCTCTCCCTTTGGCCCAATCTGGCTCATACTTCACCCACAGAGTGCCCTTGGGTAACCGGTGTGCAGTGACCTTGAACCATGTTTCTAGGTCAAAGCAGACATATGAAAAATTCTTGTCCAGAACATATCTTTTCTCTCCTTGGCCTAATCTGGCTCATACTTCACCCACACAGTGCCTTTGGGTAATTGGTGTGCAGTGACCTTGAACCATGTTTCTAGGACAAAGGTCAAGGTCATAGCAGACTTGTATGAAAAATTCTTGTCCGGAGCATATCTTTTCTCTCCTTGGCCCAATCTGGCTCATACTTCACCCACAGAGTGCCTTTGGGTAACTTGTCTATAGTGACCTTGAACCATGTTTCTAAAGGATCAAGGTCATAGCAGATTTATATGAAAAATTCTTGTCCAGAGCATATCTTTTCTACCCTTGACCCAATCTGGCTCATATTTCACCCTCAGAGTGCCTTTGAATAACCGATCTTAAACCATATTTCTAGGTCAAAGGTCAAGGTCATAGCAGACATATATGAAAAATTCTTGCCTGTAGCATATCTTTTCTCTCTTGGCCCAATCTGGCTCATATTTTACCCTCAGAGTGCCTTTGAATAACTGATGTGCAGTGACCTTGAACCAAGTTCTTAGGTCAAAGGTCAAGGTCATAGCATAATTATATGGAAAATTTTTGTCCGGAGCATATCTTTTCTCTCCTTGGCCCAATCTGGCACATACTTCACTCACAGAGTGCCTTTGGGTAACCGATGTGCAGTGATCATGAACCATGTTTCTAGGTCAAAGGTCAAGGTCAAAGCAGAATTGTGTGAAAAATTCTTGTCCGGAACATATCCTTTCTCTCCTTGGCCCAATCTGGCTCATATTTCACCCACAGAGTGCCTTTGAATAACCGATGTGCAGTGACCTTGAACCATGTTTCTAGGTCAAAGGTCAAGGTCATAGCATACTTATATGAAAAATTCTTGTCCGGAGCTTATCTTCTCTTTCCTTGACACAATCTGGCTCATACTTCACTCACAGAGTGCTACTGGTCAATGGATGTGCTGTGACCTTGAACAAAGTATCTAGGTCATGGTCAGAATTAGCCTCTCTGTTTAAAATCTTTGTTTGGTGCATAATTTTTTCCCCTTAATTCCAGTAATTTTATAACTGAGGATACAAGAATACCTCAATTTATATTTGTAAATTTGCAATATCCGTGAAGTCATACTAAATGACTTTTACTGTAGTACGCCAGCATGTTCTTTTAAAGAATTTGAACGTGAAATTATGTTGCATTTAAAACCTTTTGTAGACACAGAGAAAAAAATGATAATTCTTGGAGATTTCAATTTTGATTTGTTTACAGGTCACAAAGAATTTCTTAACTTTATGAAGTTGAATTTAAAATGCACACAGTTGGTAAAAAAAGTAACTCATGATTCAGGTTCACAACTTGATTTGATTTTCACAAACTTCCCCCATTGTGAAACTGATGTAATTGAGGCATATTGGTCAGACCATAAAATGATTTACTGTACATATACTTCATAAATCTGATATAAGGGACCCATGAGTATTTATTTGGGGGAGATACGTCATCTTGTCCCCTCTCCCACCTACCAATGTGCCAGTGTCACTTTGTGACATTTGGTACATTGGTTACTGTATACAGGGTTATATTCGCCCTTGGTGTGTTATTTTCAGCCTTTCACACAATTTTGCAACGTTTTAAATTTCCCCCAGTCACAGTTTAATTGAAGAAATCATACTGTGTTCTTTTAATTTACCCCGTTTTAGATTTGTTTATACCTCTAAGATGGATGGTAATGGGAAAAATAATATGGGGCGAATATTTCCCTGTATATAGTATCTTATAGGCACCAATTACTTGATGCAAAATCTTGTTTGTTTTTAGGCATATGTATATACTTTAAACTATTTTTTATATGCATGCATGGAATAGCTAAAAAATTTGCAAACAACTCATTAATGATCACAAAACAATTGTACTAAACAGGAATCCTTCATTATGACTTTTTATTCACAGTGGATTAATTTTCAACTGACAATTAATAAATGTACAAAATAATTGAATGTTGCATGTTAAGGAAAACTCATGTACCATCAATGACAATCATTCATGTCAAAATAATTATGATAATTGTACTTTTTATGTGTTAATTAATATTTATAAATTTTGTCATTGAATGTTTATAAGTTAGTTTTACCCTTACTGTTTAGATTCTTTTGTTTAATGATACATGAATATCATGAACTTGGTATTTTGAATATACATGAAATATTTTGAGATTACATGAATTGTTTACAAAGTTTAATTTAAAAAAATCAATGAGTTCTGCTAAATAATGATAGTGTTGTACTACAAATATACACTTGCATCAAGTAATTGGTATCTTTGATATATGTTCAATACTGTATTCTATAGTTTTTTGAAGTAAATTCATTGAATATTATCTGTTTTATCTGAAAAAAATTGCTAATTAGAAATATTGTAAGTTTATTAATATTACTGTGTCTTGAGTCATTTAGTCCCTGCAGAACAATACTGGAGTACATGCGGGTATAAACTTTTACAGTGTATATGCATTGATATTTTTTCCAGAGCAAATATAATAACAATTTCAGTGTCAATATTCTTATCATACATGTAATTCAAGTCTTTATTTTATTACTTTATAATCAACCTCATGCAGTTTTCTAGATATCACAATTGCTGATGTATTAGACAGGCTGGTTGGTCAACAAATTAACCAATAAATGCAACTAAAAATTAAATACTTGCAAGTGTTTACACACTATATTTAAAGCCATTATCTATGATTTTATACAGATCTCCCAGAAATTAGATTACTGATCATGACCATCCAGCATACTTGTTGATTTTTGTTTAAAGTGACTTGTCTATTGTTGTTGCTGAATTAGAATTTGATACATGAATTTTGAAAACACAGCTCGGTTAGCCTACCTTGCGTATGGGTATTCAGTACCCCTGCAAGGTGATCATGAATAATTCATGAATTACCTTGAATTTTTCATGAATTTTATTCATGAAATGTTCATGAAATGTTCATGAAGATCCTATGAACTTATTATTGGGCATATTTAAATCAATAAACCAAGCTTAGCAACTGCTAACTGTATTGTTATGATGATCAATGGTGCCTCTTTCAAAATTGTGAATGCTATATAGCATCTGGCTTAAAACAGAAATCAAATTCAATAACTGGAAAGTTGTTGCAGAATGCTCAGGTGACCTATAAGGCCCGTGGGCCTCTTGTTTGATTTTTGGTCTTAAAATGTTTAAGTTTATTGTATTTTTGTATTTCAAAACATTCAGAAATTGCTTTAAACATTTACTTTTAGTAGTATTAGTTACTTGTGTAGAATAGGAAAGCAACCTGCATAATCAGAGAGAAACTTACAACTCATTCTAAGTTACTAGTATATTGCTGATTTCAGTTAACTCGATATTAATTGATATTTAATTTTCTCCAGCATTGAGATATTTAATATGTGACCACCATTATATTATAATCTAATGAAAATCAACAATATATTAATCACTTATACCCAGGTAAGTATGAAAAGAGGAGGTCAATGGACAGCCCGTAAAGGGAGGTAAACCTACCTCTTTATAACATTACAATTTTTCCTATGAAAGAGAGGAAAAAAGGTGGATCACTATAATTTCTCATGACTGGTCTTTAAAATCAGAATTATTGATTGCAAAAAGATCTTAATCATTCCATTTTGGAATATTACCATCAAGTTTAGGTAATCTGATTCCTGCAGGTACTCCAATTAAATGTTACTTCTTAAAAATTCTTTAAAAATGATTGTTGATATTCAAAGTCTGTTGACCATCATATAATAATTCACTTTCAGTTGCAATCTTTCTAATTTTTGCTTTGGTTACATATAGGAAGGATTTACTATTTGGTGAACTTAAAAATAAAAACAGTGTATTTCGTATCGTTCAAATGATTACTTTCATATATTGAACTTTCCTCTAAATAAATGTTTGAACAGTTTACAAAGCATCTATGTTTACATGTAATGTTATTGTCAGGAAGTTTTGCATTTCTGTCACAAAATTGTTGCAAATCAATATTGTATATTTGATACTGTTTGCATATATGTCTGTTGAAGTCATATGAAATTTAGATAGTTGATTGTTATTAAAGCTTCTTAGTTTTTATTTTATTATCTACTAATTGTCTGATAAATTTTCACCAAATCTGTTGAATTTTGTAAAGAAATAAAAGTAAAATCTTATTCACATTTTCTGTTTTTATTATACTACCATAGCTAATGTTACATCCCCCAAAAAGGAGAGAAATGTTATTGTTCAATAAAAGCATATTACACTTCAGAGTTGACAGTACAAGTGCTATATTCTGCAGAAATACTGAGATTGCCCTCTTTATGACTAAATTGATAATGAGGTAAGCTAAAGCACTGGTTGAAAAGAAAGCCAATCTTAGCAATTTTATGCTTAGATGAAGCCCAATTACAGTAAATGAATAAAAAGAGGAAGTCCTGGTTATGATACTCTAACATCTACATGCATAATTCTTGCAAGTAAAGGTCTTTCACTCAGGTGAGCGATATGGCCCCTGGGCCTCTTGTTTCATGTTCATTGTTGAAAGCGGGGCCCTTTGAGATGGCCACCATCTCAACGATATCTAGTTACCTTTAAGAATCACTTATGAAGTAAAAACAAATTTTTTATTTTGTGTTATTGAAATTTATGATAAAGCTGTACATTGTATTTAGTTGTTAGTAAGATATTCTTTTATTCAATTTGTACAAATATGACAAATGCTGTGTTACATTTTGTCAAAATTTTCTTTAACAGTTTTTAATTCAGTTTTAATAACATTTTCCTTTCATTTTTAGAAGACAACCCCAAAGAAGATTAAAATATGGAGAAGATAGTTCAAGATTAGGAAAGAGCACTATGAGGAAAAGACATTTTTTGAGTGTATGTTTGTTGTTCATAAGCAGTAAAATTTGCTCAAAAGGAACTAGGTTTCAAAAAACATTTCAATGACTAACTAAATTCTATCAGTAATAAAGGGCACAATTTTACAAGCCAATAGTTTTAAAGATGAAAGCATGAGGACTTTATCTTCATCTTTACATCTTAATGAATTGTTTGTTGCAAACTTTGATTATAGGATTTTAAAAACATTATATGTATGAGTTTAATATCATGATGTACTTGTAAAAGTAATTTTCTCTGTATGAATTAGGAAAATCTTAGAAGCAGCAACTTTTTAACTTACCTGAACTGAAAGCTGAAGTCAGCTTTTGTGATCATTTTTTTTTTATCCATCGCCCACCCATCTGGCTGTTAACTTCTCACATTTTCAACTTTTTCTCCCAAAATACTATTTAGTTAAAATGATGACGCCAATGGTAGGGGTGGGACTGCAGTGTTTTCTGGTTCTTTATTTATGAATTCGTTATTTTTTTTTTAAATTCATCCATATTATGTATTATGGAGATAAACTTTTGCAAGTGTTTTGGAAAATATGTGCAATACTTAGATTTCTTTATCTAAATGTTTTTTTTTCTTGCTACTTTGTAAGGAAATCATGACTTGAACAGTAGCAGAAAGTGTGAAACATATTGATTTAATATCACAACAAAGAGAAATTTTAAGACACAGTCAATGCGTAGGCAAACAGCCTATTGATGCAGTATTTATAATTAATGTATATACATTGTAAATCATTACTTTTGACAGAATGAACTCATTTGAATGTTATTCATATAGTGATTCCTTTACAGTGTTGTTCTAAATGTATTTGTGAAAAAATAAGCCCATTTGAATGTAATTCATAAACTAGTAGTGATAATTTTACAGGCATGTCTAGTTGTGACTTGAACCCACTAGTAAATTCATCATTGAAAGTTTATGTATAATTATATGGTGGTGCCATTGCTTTAACTGTTGCAAATTGTGAAACTGCTTTGAAATTCATCTCAATATTTATCTCGTTAAAAACAGAAAGTAATTTATCATTTTACTTTTCATGAATAGAGTTTTGTTTGTCGAACTTTTTGTCATATGGAGATTTCAAATTCAGCAATGTTTATTAATCATTTTTAAATTCTTCACAGAAATTCATATGTGAAAAAAATAATATTATAGTTAATGATATTATAAAAATGGTATTACTGTATAAGTAAAGCAATTAATGAATTTAATAATAAATAAAGTTGATGTAGTTTGATATTTATTTTCGATATTAGAATACTAGTGTTTAATAATGAATGTCTCCACTTAAATTCATTGGCCATCAGCAATTATTGCTTTCTAGTGCCGTTTTGGTAGACTGCTAAAATCAGGGCAGTATTTTGAGCTGAATCGGTGATTAGTCTGAATTATTCCTGATGCTACCGATGTATCAATTTTAGGGTACCTAAGCAGAGGATAGTTCTAAGTAAAGTAAATCTCTTTATTATACCCCCCGCTTGAAAAGTGGGAGGGTATATAGTAATCGGTATATCCGTCTGTCCGTCTGTTACGCTTTATCTCTTATCCGCAACTCCTCTTATACTACTGAGTGAAATTTAATGAAACTTTCACAGAATCTTTATTACATATTGCCATTGTGCACCTCCTAGTTTACTTTTTTATTTGACACGTATTTTAAGTTTCCCTTAGCAAAACATGGACATTGCCATTATATGTTTACCTATGACGTCACATATAGAAGCTTCTGGATAGCATTTGATAGGACGAGTTCTTCCTCGTTACACATTACCGTAAAACAATATATAGCAACACATGGACATATGGGAGGCGGGGGGTATCATTTAGTGAGCTCATTGCTCACAGTACCTTTAGTTTGAGAGAGGAAACATCAGTAAAGAAGATGTGTTTGTTAAACTCTGATGTCACTTTATGATTGCTTTCTAAGAAGGTTGAAGTTTCTCAAATGCAAGTCGAACTTTAAGGTCAAGGGGGGGGGGATGAAAAAATGTTGCCACATAAAAGGATATTCTCAATGAATACACCTATGAAATATGAAGGCCCAAGCACTAACAATTAGAAAGTCATGGTCAAGGTTAAAGTTTTTTTTTTAATGGGTTAAACTCAGGTCTAGGTCAGTAAGTTAAATGTAATTGAGTTGGCTCGCGTAGCGAGCTAATCCTTGTCGACATAGCCGTTTCGGAGGGTTAACAGTTTCAGAGCTGTAAAATTTTTCACGCATTCATCAAGGTGATCCATACGCCAAAGATAATAGTTCTAGCAAAACATGCTTTGGTTAGAGTGATTGTATAAACTTAAGAGGTAAAAACTGTATAAAATTCCATACTGTAACATTATTTATACGTTCATGCTTTTAAAGAAATTTTTGATTAAATACCTTTAAGATGTACAATTACTGCGTATGAATATGTTTAAGAATGTTAGGTGGATCTAATCTTCCCATCTGAATTTTATTTATAATTGACCTAGAATACTCCCTAACACAAACACCTGCTGCTCCCTCATTAGCTGCAGCTAGTTGTTGTTGAAAATCTATTTTTAGAATCCAGATTTGCTGTGGGAATCTATAACCTAATTATTCCATAACACTGACCACTTCAGCTAATGTGCTGAAATTCATTATAGAATCCAGTCAAAATAATACGGAAGCCCATTAGTGCCAACCTGTATTTATAAAGGAAAAGCAATGTACACTTTATTTATGAACCGAACATGGATCAGACATATAATATTTAATCTCTTAAGATGCAAAATAGACTAAATATCTGAAGGTATTGTGCCCAGGTGTATGAAAAAGCTCAAATTGACTCGAGCGAGTCAACTCGCAGGCCCTTCAGGCCTTTGATTTTTATCCTTGGATAGGTCTTATCACAATGAATACACATGTGAAGTATGAAATCCCTACACTGTAGCACCAACTTTTTTTTTTTAAATTATGGAAATGTGTTAAAGTTGAGTAAATTCTTGCAAAGGTCAAGTTCAAATATGTTGTTACCTAAAGAAAAGCCTTGTCACAAGAAATACACATATGAAAAATGTCAGCAATTTTTTAGTTGTCACAACGATTAATTTTGGGAAAAAAATATTTTTTTAAATAGATAAGTAAATGACAAATAAGTACATTAATATATGTTTGCCCTTCACATTACATGTACATATAGTCGCAACAGGTTGAGCAATAAACATGGGGGAAAATACAAGAAAATTATCATTATTTGGTCTATTAATTTTACTAATTATTTATTTTTGCATACTACGCCCACATGAGTCAAGCAATTAAAAGTTACTCGTAATGCGGATTTGATCATCTCGCAAATACATTGTCAAAGAAATAAAGCTTTATTTACCTCCCATTTGAATGAAATACCTGGTATGTGGAGATAACGAACAGTATTCAAGCTCAAAAATCCATAAAACAATACAAAACAGGAGCAGACACGGAACTCCAAAATATCAGATTTGAGATCAGATACCATGGAGGAATGAGCAGCCCCTGCAGACCGGTCACACCCTCCGTGTGCTCCTTGTCATGATCAGAGAAATAACAGAAAAATCAGTCATCAATTCAGTTTGTAAATAATGGCCTAACAATTAGTATGAAAACGTCAGTCATATTTTGACTCAATGATAAATTGCAATATTGCTGAAAAGGTCATTGTATCGACCATAGAACTTACGAAATGACGACTTTGAATGAAACTGCTGACATTCTTGTTTCACCAGGTTGTTTGTCAATAATTTACCTTTTTACAATTTTAGATATTGTACATTCGTAGAGCTTGCTCTTGCGTGTCGAATCACCCGAGAGATATAAACCCCGTATTCAGGTTATGAAGGTACAATGTATATTGCTGCATAAGTAAGGGAAGTTGACGATTGAAAAGTTAAAGTCATCACGTTTATCATAGAGCTTGGTTGTTTAAGATTACCATTTATGTCTTTTCAAGAAGGTGAATAAAATTTAGATGTGATCATTTTTTTAAAGTGAAAAGACCAACAGAAGTAGGGATAAAAGGGGATGACAGGTATAATTTTACCAATATTCATTTATAATTACATAAAATATGTAATCAACAAACACATTTATTGCATAAAGTAAGGAGGAAGTAATAATAAATCATTAATGACATAATTTGATTTTGAATTCAGAAAACATTCCCTCACAATATAATTAAGCGGATATTAAAGGAGTAAATAAATTGTTTCCTTTCCTGTATTTTATACATTAATTAAATAATCATTAGTTCATTTCATATGTACATGCACAAGAGACTGCTGTTAAGATTTTTGTGATGTCAGCCAATCTATCTCAAGAGTTTTCTGAAATATTGCTGCCGGGCACCATATTCATTTCAACGACAGGGACTTTAGGAGTCATTGGGAATATTATAGTTATCGTCTTGTACTGTTGTAAAGTGGAGGACGAAAATGGAGACAGATACTTTATTCCCTTTTTAGCATTCATCGACATGTTGGGATCTATTTCGATGACAATTTTCAATGCGATATCAAATTATTTCTTTTTTAGCTATCCGTCGGAGATATGTTGTAAATCACTTAATTTTTCACAGATGTTTAGCGGCTTTCTTTCTGCATCTCTTTTGTTGGTCATTGCAGTACAGCGGTATAGAAAGGTATGCCACGCAGACCATGGTCAGGTGACATTATTCTGGAGGCGGTGTTCCATTTGTTTAACTGTCTCCATCTCGGCCTTTATCATGTCTCCTTGGCTCTTTTTCTCTGGGACCTTTATGACAACAGTTCAATTTCAAGGCCAAAATGTCACAGGAACCATTTGCAAGTTCGTAAACCGTAACGTCATCCATCACTACCGTTCGATAGTATTTTTATATTTTGGATGTATTTATGCGTTGACTATGGTGATTCTTGTTGCTCTTGTAGTACTTTATGCCCTCATTGCACTTAGATTAAGGAAAGTTTTCCAGAAAACAGGAACAGAATGTGAACCACTCTGCAAAGAAACTGGAGAGAATGTTGATTCCATTTCAAAACAGTCCACAAATACGGACGTACGGACGTGGTTTAACTTGATGTATGCTACGATTGTTATAGTTTATATAGTGTCTTTTGTTCCCTCAGCTATGTTGCTGATTGTGACGTACTCCCATGTTAACTATCTGAATTTACCAAAATCCGCCTTGAATGCATATCTGATTTTGGGCGTTTTATAGTCATTAACTATTTTGTGAATCCATTTATATATACTTGTTTTGATTTTAAATTTCGGATTGCACTAACCAGTCTTTGTCAGTGTAAGAACAAAATAAATGTTTGATTTTTTTTTTATTTTGAAGGATTTGTTATCCTTATCTGAAAGTAGATTCTTCAAGTTATAAACAGCTACCTTCACTTTTAAATCTCACATGGTAAATATCCTGTAAAAAATTATCTTAAGTTTTCGAAGTCAATTTTTAAAGGGGACGTTATCAATAAATGGTACGATGTAACATCTGTTTGATTCAGCCAAAGGTATTATCAAAATGAAATGATGGAGCTTTCTTTAATAATGTTTAGTTGAAGTTTTCAAATGGTCATTTAAAGATGAGTAGTTTTCTTGCTCACTTTCCATATTCATCTTAATTTTGTCGAAATAGAGCACCGAGAAATTCAATGCTACAGAGAGAATCTTTTCCAAAAGACAGGACAATGAAGCAATATTTGCTTTTAAAATACTGAGTAGTAAATTTTTACTGTATAAAGAATTATTTTATTTACGGTTTGAAACTTTGACATTTTTTTTTATGATGCTAAATATTCAAAAAGTTACCCTGAAAAAATTCTGTTTTACAAAAAAGCAGTCGAACAGATGAGATTGCCTTATTAAAGAATAGAGTACAAAAATGTCTTTCACTTGTTAAAAATTTTAAATTGCCAGTAATTGCCAATGAGTACATGACTAATTGATGTACTTATTGGCAATTAAAAATTGTTAATTGGAGAAAGACAGAGTTAGTGAAGATGCACCGTTTCTGTGTTTAGGCAAGGAAAAAAAAGACTGCAACGCAGAGACGGCTGCAGGTGGTTAGAAACCATTAAACACTCACTTTGAGAATATATTTTGTTGTCTCTTTACACTTTTTTGCATTGTTACAATGTGACGTTAATTAATTTGTGCGAAAAACCATGTGGTTTTAAAAGTGCGCAGAGCTGTACGTATCTAATTAACATTGCGCATCTACATATTCATTTGTCTGGAGACTCTTTTGATGATATTGCTTTTTGGATTTTACTGTAGTTGTTAAAGGGCACCTTTAGTAAAAAAATATTGTTTTATTAAAATATTTATTTGCTTATTGAAAATCCAGTCCTGAAAAAATCACGTTTGTAAGATGTGTGGTTTAGCTGAAATTCATTAAAATGTCAAATGCTCGGTGAAAGTAACCTGAGCTCGGCAGTTTCCGCTGTTATCGGCTGCGTGACGTAAAGAATGTGAACAGATGCAGAGACAGCTTCAATGTTGTATACTACATAGCATGTAATTAAACATGTCCTCTGATACTCACAGTGAAACAAAAAGGGGTAGATGTGTAGCGGGTGGGTGTTCAAGTACACATTTAGATGGATGCACTATCTTCCATTTAAAAAGACTCAAGTGGACTGTCTTTGTTAGGCTCAAGAGAAAATGGCCCTAGGGGCTTACTTGATATTTTAGCCTGTGTGAGTTACATTTTGATGATTCTTTTTATAGGTGAAATAAAAAATAATGACCACCAAATTGAATGTAAATGAAAAAATGACCAGAACATATTTTTAAATGTATCATCATACTGTACATGCATTCTATAGTTTTAAACAATTTTGAAATGGCAATATAATAGACAAATGCATAAAATTTCATTAGTATTTATAACATTTTTTTTTTATCATTACATCCTAAAAGACTTTCTAAAATATATAATGAAAAGAAATTATTTTACTAGTTTTTGTATGCTTTTATGGTATCAGGATATACATGATTAAATATCCTAAATTGAATTTCTTCTCTTGTATATAATGTAAAATGAAATGGGTTTTAAATTGCTTTTTTACATTATTTTTTCAATTCTTGTTTGAAAAGTTGAAAGAAATATGAAACAATTAATCATTTCCCCTAAAATTACATTTTCAATTTAGTCAATTCTTTAAATCTAGGCCCCAAAAAATTGAAATAAAAATAATATTTAGATCTTGAATTGACCCTTTGTAATATTCTTGTTACAGTCCTGAACGCCTGATATGAATTTTATTCAACATTGTTTTAAAAATTATAACAAAGACAATAACTTAATCATTTAAAGTTTGTTAATCAGCTCATTATTTTGTATTAATATGACAAACTTTTCATATTTTCCAGTCTCTGAAACATTTTTTTAATGTGTAATAATTAATTTTATACACTGTAGTGAGTATTTAAATATATGTGTAACACTGTGTTATTCCAACATTATTACACATAGGGGTGCATATTACATCTAACAAAGGGTATAGGTTTTTAAAGCGATAGAAAGGGGTTGGAGGTACCGTGTTATTATAATGTTCGGGTTTTTTTTTAATTTATGGATATGTTTTGCCAGAAAGCATATACATATTTATACATAATACACATTTCACGTAATGTTTGTATCATATTAAATCAACAGATCAAAATTCCTAGATTTACACATATAAACGAGTTGACTGAAGAAAGATCTTAAATTTATCATTCCCTTTTTAAGAAAAAAGAAGCAAAAATTACATGTATATTTAGCAGACATAATGTATTTTATAGCATATTTTTCTACACCACACAATTTACTGAGGTCGACCAAAAACATACTACTAATTCATTATACGCGTATTTATTCATATCTGATAAGCAATAATTCTAATATTTTTGTGCACTTCTGACCAAGAGCTTCAAAGTAGAATTGTGAAACATAAATAGTATTGAAATTTTTCTGCCATATTATTGAAGTTGAGGTGGAATTAATTGAATTTTTAACAATTTTTTATTGCATTAGGCTCATCTTGGAATGGAAGAATGACAAGGTCCCAGTAGATGAATGCCATCAAAATATGTATCTTCATGGTCACTAAGATCTTTTTTATTGTCTAAATCCTTCTTCTCCAGATCCAAATCAAACCAAATATCATTTTCTTCTAATATTCAATATCATCTGTAAGTGAAGCTATGATGCTAATTTTAAGGTACAGGGCTCTCGCGGACACATTCGTGACGTTGCACATTCCACAGCTGATAAGAGAGTTTTTGCTGCTTTTACCCTCGTGTGTTTCCGTGAGCAGGCAGAAAATGTCAAATTTAATTGTTTTTATCAGCTAAACCACTTCAGATAAAGAGGTGCAGATTTTTCATGTATTTATAGTTAAATTATATTTATTGAATAGTGAAAAGAAAATATTTGACTAAAGGTGCCCTTTAAGAATCGGCCCATATGCTTGCATGACTCATCTTAACATATTCCTTCTATTTTTTTTCTGAATACGACACGAAATTGAAGTGTTATAAGGTCAGATGACACCTTCCTCAAAATATGTTTAATTGTATTCCTGATTGTACTAATCAATAATAAAAAATTCCCAGCATCATGATAATTATATCTTGAATCATCTAATACTTTTGTTAAAACTATTTTGAGTATTTTAAGGCAATTAAAAACAATAAACTTCTCACATTGACATTTGAATCGACTCTACTTAAGTTATGATAATTGTATTATGTCTGACGTTTTATAAAAATATATATTGTGATATTAGAATTAAAGAATGTTTTATTTATTTATTGATTTGTTTCATAAATAGAACTGAAAAAAGTCTGTATATAATATCGCTTGATGATAAACTTTGTTGAAAAACTATAGGTGATTCTATGAGTTTGTAACTTTAGATATTGAAATTTGCATCAATTGAGTACATTTGATTTTTCAAGAAATTTAATTAAAATGCCATTGGAATTTTGTTCCTCATTAGTTCTATGCGCCAATGAATTGGGTTTTCACCTGTTTGAATTTTCTCAAGAAGGACAATCTGATAAACTTGAAAGGAACTGTACGTGATTATTCAGCCGCTTGGTTCTGTCTTCATTTTTTCCATTTTTGATACATTATATAAATAGGCTTTTTGGCATCTTTTCATGCTCTCTTTTTTTTACATTAAATCTTTAACTAGTTGGACTTTTTACAACAGCTTTTAGATAATGTCAAATCGCAAATTTTCGTGGGGTTTATTTTTCTTTGTTTTGGAGGTATGGGGAGACCCACGAATTTATGATCACCACAAAATGTAAAATTTAATATGTATAACTTCTAAGCATTTTCCAAACACGAAATCAAGTCCCCACGAACCAATAACCCAACCCCCCTCCCCAAACCCTCGAAAATCTTACCCCATGAAAATTTGTGATTTTACAGTTTTCATTTTCAATACAATACGTTGTATGATTATGTAAAAACACCAGGTACAGCTAGCTTCTGTGATGAATTATTTACAATCTTAGTGTTACCACGGGCACTGGAATTAAGTTGATAATGTAAATAAATACATGGACCTTTATAAAGTATGTTTATGTATAAATACACAAATATATATATATATATATATATATATATATATATATATATATATATATATATATATATATATATATATATATATATATATATATATATATATATATATATATATATATATATATATATATATA
>PRKT01000038.1:580268-623647 GCA_003671525.1 Saccostrea glomerata | reverse complement strand
ATATATATATATATATATATATATATATATATATATATATATATATATATATGCACTCGGATATGCCTTTGTCATACAATTTCCTCGATTAAGAAAAGAAAATCTTTCCAGTTGTAGTGATACAATCCTCGGGAAGTTTTTTTAAATCACAATGGCTAATCTTTCTCACGAGTACGCAGAAATGCTGCTGCCATGCACTGTGTTTATTACAACTGCAGGAATTATAGGCGTCATTGGTAATGCTATTGTAATTGTCTCGTACTGTTGTAAAGTCAAGGATGAGAATGGAGACAGATATTTTATCCCCTTTTTAGCCTTCATAGATATGTGGGGGTCTATTTCAATGGCAGTTTACGATGCTATGGACAATTATTTCTTTTTCGACTATCCATCGGAGACAGTTTGCCAATGGCTCAATTTTTCACAAATGTTCATAGGATTTTTGTCGGCTTCTTTCCTCCTTGTGATTGCAGTGCAACGATACAGAAAGGTGTGTCACCCAGACAGCGACCATTTTACCTTGTTGTGGAGACGGATTTCTATATGTTTGACAGTAGCAATCTCAGGCCTTATTATGGTTCCATGGTTCGTATTTTCGGGGACCTCTACATATACTTTACAATTTCAAGGACGGAACGTCACAGGAACCCTATGCAAGTTTGTGGACAATGATATCACTCAACGTTATAACGGGTTAATATTTGCCTACCTAGGAATTATTTATACGCTCATTACGATCATTCTTGTTGCTCTTGTTGTCCTTTATGCCCTTATTGCAATTCGATTAAGGAAAGTGTTCAAGAAGGGAACAGAGTGTGAACCGCTCTGTAAAGAGAGCAGAGAAAGGGACGATTCCAACCAGAAAAGTTCTAAAAGTAAAGACATACAAACTGAATTCAATTTGATGTATGCCATGATTGTAATTTTTTATATAGTGTCATTTATACCCACGGCTGTGCTGCTGATTTTGGCCTATTCCGCCGTGAACTATTTAGATTTACCAAAACGTTCCCTTGTAACATGGATGATATTTGGACGCTTTGTAATTATTAATCATTTTGTAAATCCTTTCATATATACTTACTTTGATGTTAAGTTTAGGGAGGCTATTTGTCAATCATGTGATTGTAAAACAAGAAAAACTGACTGAGGTCGGAACAATTTTTAGAAATCCATGCACATTTTTAATTTTGCGCCGTAATTTAACTATGCATGTTTTGGTTTCCCATGAATGTATTCATTTCCGAATTTTTCAAACCACAAACATTTAATCTTATGCATATTGACTAACTTTTTCTGTTTTTTCTCAAGTAAGATTTTAACAGTGGCTTTTATTTGATACAGTAACTAAAAGTATGATGTGACGTAAAAAAAATTACCAATAAAATCTGTTCTTGCCTTATAAGTTATAGTAAACATTCTTTTAACATTCTGTCTATAATATCATTTCCATATAAGTTTGTCATCATGCTGCAATATATTTAACATTAATATAATATTAGTCAAAGCCAAGGTATTTAATCGTGATATGTAATTAAATGCATCACCTAATAGTAGAAAATTAAAGATTGCTTTTGGACAATCAGGTTTGTGTTGTTTTCAGCAAAATGAGACCTGTACAGTCAACAACCACAATGTATATAGACTGGCAGTTCCTGTCTCATTCGTACGAAACGACTGTATATCGAGGATCAGACAGGCAAGCCAGTCTGGAACGTATAATCACTCCCGCTTTCCACCTCTCCATATCCATGTTTCGTCTTTCATGCTCTCCAACTCTTTATAAAAACACGTACTCATGTTTATTCATAATCTGTAATCTGAGTTCCGTCACTCCTGTTTCCCATAGATACTCATGTTTATTCATCATCTTTAACTGAGTTTCGTCACTCCTGTTTTCCATAGATACTCATGTTTATTTGTCATCTGTAATCTGAGTTTCGTCACTCCTGTTTTCCATAGATACTCATGTTTATTTGTCATCTGTAATCTGAGTTTCGTCACTCCTGTTTTCCATAGATACTTATGTTTATTCGTCATCTCTAATCTGAGTTTCGTCACTCCTGTTTTCCATGGATACTCATGTTTGTCAACAGGTCTAACCTAAGTTTCAGTAATACTACAAAGAGTTTTTGGTTTGCCTTGTTACAACACAATTTGATTTTTTTTTAAAGTGTGATAAATTTATCACTTGGTAAAAAAATATTCTTTATAAAGTGCATTATAATCGACCATGTAAGCGCACTATATATGAAAAATAAAATGTTCATGGCTGGGTTATGATAAATAACATTGATTGTGAACAACAACTAAGGAACTCGGTAGTGCCTGTAATAGGCAGAAATGTGTAAATGACATGGTCATGCATGTTTTAAAAAAAGAGTATTTTAATACAATACAACAGAATAGTAATAAACATAATTATATACATGAATAAATATGATTTTAAGAAATACCGATAAATATGTTAATTTCTGAGGTCTCTTAAATTATGAAATGTAAGCATTTTTATTTTGAATTCATTGCAAATTCTGTTTTTAACACCTAATAAATCACAGCAACAACAAATCACCACAAACAAAAGTAGAAACGTATTTAGTCAGCCAGTATTAGTGAAGTGTTAATTTCAGTCCTTAAGATGCATGCTCATCTTGATCGTAGTATCGCTTAGTCTTGTTGAATTTGATTGGTGTTAACTACTTAAAATGTTTTAAAAATTGTCACAAAAATTCGAAATAATTTAAAAAAAAAAATAAATCTAAGCACTAGACACTCGTGTTTAGCATACTAAATTAAAGGAACTCAATGATCAATTGAAATACCACAATATAGTTGGTGTAACATTTTTGACAGGAAACATTATGATGGAAAAAATGATCAAATATATTAAAAATCCGGGCACTGACAAGTATATAGGGGGAAATAGTCCTTGTATAGAACAAACTTTTAATAAGGAAATTTGTAAGTTCTATACATATAAAGCTCACATTCTGAAATTGATGACTTTTTGAGAAGAATAATTTGACAGATAGTGGATTTCTTGTTTGAGCTTTGGGATGGCCAATCCATCAGAAGAATATGGTGAAATACTACTGCCTGGCACAGTTTTCATTACAGCTGTTGGGGTTTTAGGAATCTTTGGAAACATTATTGTAATTGTCCTGTACTGTTTCAAAGTAAAAGACGAGAATGGAGATCGCTACTTCATCCCATTTTTAGCCTTGATAGATCTGCTGGGATCAGTAACAATGACCGCCTACAATGCATTGGATAATTATTTCTTTTTCGACTATCCTTCAGAGACATGCTGCAGATTGCTTACATATTTACTTATGTTCAACGGTTTATTGTCTGCATTTATACTCTTGGTCATAGCAGTACAGCGTTATAGAAAGGTTTGTCACGCAGTTGATACACAACCCCTTTTTTGGAAGCGATTTTCGATCTGCTTAATTGTGTCCGTCTCGGCTGTAATCATGGTGCCTTGGTTTGTTTTCTCTGGAACCTCCACTGTAACATTACAATTTCGAGAACAATCTATTACTGGAACCCTTTGCAAGTTCGTAGACCATGACATTCCGTCTACGTATCACCCACTGATATTTATATATCTGGGGATTACGTATGTATCTGTTATTATTATTTTTGTCGCCCTCGTTGTCCTGTATGCTCTCATTGCATTGAAATTAAGAAGCATTTTCCAGGTTACAGGAACGGAATGCGAACCACTCTGCAATAGTGACAGTAACGAACAAAATTCTACTCCCACTTTAGGGAGAAATATAAATGTTGGATTACAAACTTCTTTCAATATGATGTATGTTTTAATCGTAGTTGCATTTATTGTGTCATTTATTCCAACCACTGCGCTTGTTTGGGTGGCGTACGCTCGCATACAGTACACGTATCTGAATTTTTCCAAATCTTCCTTGAACTCCTGGATAATTTTTTCGCGCTTTATAATTGTTAACCATTTTCTTAATCCCGTCATTTATACATTTTTTGATGTTAAGTTTCGAAAAGCGCTGAATCAAGCATGTAAATGTAAGGATGAGAAAGCAAATTCAGTTATCTTGGAGACTTGATTAACATTACTATATAGGTCAGGGATAAACATATGGAAGAAGGTAATATATTTGTACCTTTTTATTGTTTTTACCACGTTTATTAAGAAATCGACATGCAAAAACGATATTCTTTGACAAATTATTAATTTCCAAAATATTTGAGAATACCTGGTATTTAGTAGATTTGTAACTATAAAAGTGAACAATTTAATCAAAGATGTTTATCTGAGTTGTTATTTTATTATTTTATAATTTTTTTATGCCCCCGTAATCGAAGATTCGGGGGTATATAGTTTTTGTCGTGTCCTTCCATCTGTGTGTCTTTCTGTTTGTTTGTCTGATTATCCAAAAAACTTAAACCTTGTCCATAACTTTTGATTTAGTGGAGCTACGGAGTTAATGGTTTTAAATAATAGAAAACTTTTTATTATGACGAGTGAATTATACTCACCGTCAATAGAAACGCAACACCCAAATTTAAGGGGTGAAAATTATATACGGGATTTAACTATGTACCAAAAAAATTAGGAAATCTTTTACTTTGCCAAATCAGTTATTTAACGGTTGAATGATTTTCATTTCATTACCGGAAGTTGATTTTTTAGCTCCCTGAACAGAAATCAAAAATTAGCATTTTTGATAAAATTATTGACAATATTTTGGTTTTCAAGGTTTTGTACCTGTTAATTATAAGTCTTGTACCCAAAGTCCGGAAAAAATATCATTCTTTCTCTTCCGGATGTGATGCCTGTATTTCCTCAAATTAACTGAAAGCACGCATTTTCATTGCTAATGTTGGAAATTTTCAAAATAAAGAAAAGGGAGAGCTACAGATGCAAATATACACTACATAACGACTGTTCGGGCTCATGTGTTTCAAAAGCATGAATGACAGTTCCTGAACTGTGTAGGGTTACTACACTACGCCAAGTTAGAGAAAATTCGACCTCAGTATCTAAGTTCTAAAGATAACATTCTAAGTTTAAATGAAGTATCATTGTTTTGTAAATTTACTTTTTAAATTCATGCATTCATTCTTAATCTTATATTTAAACCTTATAAAGTAACACATAACTCTAAAACATCCCCCCTTCCGACCATTCAATTAAAACGTGCTAGTCAGCCTTGTACAACATAAGCAGCCCGAATTCTACCATGCAGTAAGTTTATCAATGTCTTAATCTGAGCGAAATAAATATTCTTGTCCTTTTTTAAATGCCTGTTTTTCAGATACTGAGGTCGAATTTTCTCTAACTTGGCGTAGTGTAGTAACCCTTGGACTTCCGGTCAAGGAACTGTCATTCATGCTTTTGAAACACATGAGCCCGAAAAGTCGTTATGTAGTGTATATTTGCATCTGTAGCTCTCCCTTTTCTTTATTTTGAAAATTTCCAACATTAGCAATGAAAATGCGTGCTTTCAGTTAATTTGAGGAAATACAGGCATCACATCCGGAAGAGAAAGAAGGATATTTTTTCCGGACTTTGGGTACAAGACTTATAATTAACAGGTACAAAACCTTGAAAACCCAAAATATTGTCAATAATTTTATTAAAAATGCTAATTTTTGATTTCTGTTCAGGGAGCTAAAAAACCAACTTCCGGTAATGGAATGAAAATCATTCAACCGTTAAATAACTGATTTGGCAAAGTAAAAGATTTCCTAACTTTTTTGGTACATAGTTAAATCCCGTATATAATTTTCACCCCTTAAATTTGGGTGTTGCGTTTCTATTGACGGTGAGTATATTTTAAACGTGTATTTCTTTTAAACGTCTATTCCTTTTGTAAAAACCTGAAACATAAGTCCGACAAAAGATTTGCAAAATTATATTAAAAAAAAAAGAACTTTGGAACACGTTACTCATATCTATTGTCATGGATATTTGGAATGCGTGGTTTCTAGGAAACAAGAGCATGTTGCTTTTCCTTAATTCTAATACCAACAATACCACACAGAAACTTAACTCGAAAATTTATATATCAAAAACTCATAGAAATTAAAATGCGTTCTTGAAATTTTGTATCCACAAAACTGAATAAAATACTCGTGAAATAAAGAAATATTATATGGGCTTCTGCTTTACAAAAATGTCTTCTCCAAAATCGATGGTGTACTTAGTTTCAATCAATGATGGGGGGGGAAAATCCAGTAGTTCTGGAGTATTCCCTCTGAAAATTGGCTTTTAAAAAAACGAAATCATAAACCATCGATTCTGAATGAGCTACACCTCATTACACGAACTGATTTAATTGCTACTGGAAATTTGTTAATTAATAATGTATCAGCTAGCTCACATGTCAATCGTAACAGAACACACCGTGTAAATGATTCATCATTCGGGTGAGATTTTAAGATAGATCTACCTAGATTTGAGGTATTCATGAACTTCTAGGAGGTAAGTGTTTATTTGCATTTAAATTTTCATTTTTTAGGTACATTACTTATTGCTACTTTTCTTAAATAGTCATTACCGTTACAAAAAAAGTATACACTACCGCTACATTTATAACCGTACGTCCGACGTGAGCATAATGTCACCACTTTATTCAAAAAAAAATCTCGTTTAGTATAATTTTCTTCTTGTAAGTAACAAAGCAAGAGAACTTGATTACTCTCTTTTATGATAAATCTTTAAGGACATTTGTGTTAAGCAATGCATTATTTGTATAGTGCGCAAAGTTTGTTGATGCCTTTTGTTTGGCTAAAGCTGTAACCTGTAATATTTGGAAAATAATGCATTCATTTTAATTAAAATTCAACGTATCATCACCAAACTTTGTAATATAAGCCTACTATAGACAAATATTGCGATACTGGGAGTGTATTGACTTTCTATTTGATTCTTATTCAATAGTTTGAAAATATTCTAGAATTTTTTTTCTCATAAATACTAGTAATAGATACCTAAATCAGACATATTGCATCTTTATTTTAGGAATAGGGAAATTTAGTGAATCACGACAACAAAAATAGCACCAACAAAAGGGTCTGAAAGTGTTTGAAAAGCAAAAATACAAGAGTAAAATTTAAATTGAAAAAATAAAAAAAAAACTTAGTAAACTTGTATTGGGTGCAATGGAGGAGTCCCATTTTTTTAAACACTAACAATAGAAATCGTTTACAATTATGTAAATCATTCTACATATTAGGAGGGGAGTATTTTCAGTGAAAATACATGTAACATGCCAAACTTCAATACCATCTAGAAAAAAATGTTTGTCCTTCCTAATATTATACAAATATGGACTCAATGTAGGTCAATATGCATTTATAATGACCCAGGAAGACAGATATTGACCGAAGATACATGTAGTATATCGACCGAGGGCGCTAGCCCGAGGTCGATATACTTCATGTATCTGAGGTCAATCAGATTATCGGATTTCACAAAGTTATATAATATTACTCAATAAAGTTTGCATGAATACTTAGTGGGTGCCTCTCTTACTTAAGGAAGTTTAGTTGAGCAACTTTATGCTATTAAAAACCACAAGTTGGAAAATCAATTACACAGTTTATTGTAGTTCTTGAAAAGCGTTTGAAAATATAAAAAAATATGTCACAGAATAGTTTCCGGGACCATTTTCAAAAGTCTATTTTTTTTTTTACTTTTTACACAATTTTTTAAAATAGAAACAATGCAAATGCAACTAGTCTCTGTCTGGGATTAAATAAAACTCCAGATTTGCTAAAAATATAGCCATTTTAAATGTTGTTTCTTATTTGCTACATATCATTCTTACAGACCTTTTTTAGTTCACGATTTTAACTTTTAAAAACAATCATTTGAATTTAAAGTCATGCCATGGGCCCCCGTCATAGCGACATTTCACATTAATCCTCAATAGTAATTCCACCGTTAATTTTTGTTTTATTAGGTATTTATTATTTATTTTACTTTATAGGAGACAGTGGCCGATGACTTCTCCCAAGGTAAGGATTTTAAATATTTTGCCACTTGTTTGAAGAACTGTTAATAATATCATTCAGAAAATCAAACTACAGGGATTAAAAGACTTTTAATACGGGCTAATCTCACTCAAAAACAACAAACTGATCATGATTTGACGACAATATCAAAATATGATTATCAAACGACTGGACTTAGAATGGCTACTGCAACAGAAGCCTAAATAGAAGACCTACAGTTTGCCATAACCTAGACATTATATATTATATAGGGGGATTACTTGAACGTAACAGTAAGTGGTGTGGGATAAAATCTCATCATTTTTCCATTTATCTGTTGACAATCTATTATTTAAATGCTGGAAATATTGGTACGAAGCCATAATGCAGCGCTTAACTGAAATTGTCCATGTAAAATTTTCATTTTCGCCTAAATCTTAAAGTGATATTTTTGCTTCTTTTCAGCGAAAATACTTCATTTTTTCTCTATTGTGTATGATGAAAAAATTAAATCATTCTGAATAGTGTAAATCTTTAATACTAGGGTTGTCAACCTTTATTTAGTACCAGTTACTGGTCTGTCTGTGGTATTGAGCACTCGGTCATTACTTATTAATAAGAAAAATATCAAAATTTAACCTAACTTATGTCTTTAATATCGTTTATTGTTCTATGCTAATAAATATAATTTCATGATTTATTGTCGAATTTATTAAGGTTTGAAGTGAAAAGAATCCCATCAAAATAAATATGACATTATGGTTCAATTCGAATCCCTTTTGTTGGAATGTAAAAGGGATACTTTATTTTCCCTAATGGTTTCTCCAATTCCTTTGATTAATTTACCACATTTCATTTCAGGGTATATAGTTTCTGATATGTATCTCATTGTCTGAAAATGGCAACAAAGATATCTAAGCCGAATTCCCGTTGGCAGCAGGGGAACTCACAATGGAGCTCGTCTATCTCGAAATCAGATGGTGATTTGCATAAAAAGGCAAAACGGAATGTCCCAGACTGGCAAAAGCGACGCCCTTTGACACAAACATTGGACAAAAATATCTATGAAGAATTATCAATTGCGGACGAAGGTCTCTCAGAAATAACGATGTGTTCATATCAACCGAGGACGAACACCCCACTGGATTTCTACTCCGTGTACGAGTCGGAAAGTGAAGTGAAGAAAGCCAGACGTATAACGAGTGGACACCATCGATCTGTGACTCCCTTTAGATCTGGGAGTGCCTTGTCTAGAAGGAAAGATGTCGATTTATCAGTTGGGGGAAGACAGGAAACATATTACAATCAAATGAGGAGAGTTTATGACGTCGACAACATTAGAAAAAAGCGTCAAAATGAGTTTTCACAAACGTACGTGTCATTCAGGACAAGCTATGCTCAGGAAAAACTCAAACAGCAACGTGAAATAGAAAGGATTAGAATAAACAACGAGAACAAGATTCTTAAAGACCTGAAAAGAAAAAGAACTGAGTTTCAAAGAGAAAAGGAATGGCGAGTACGCAGTCAGTACGTTACATGGAAACTTTTGGAACATGAGCGAATGGATCGGGAATTGTATGGTCTTCCACTGAATGTTCAAGCAGATTTTTACCTTAAAACTCGCAAACCAAGAAAACCAAAGCCGATGAAAGATGTTGTCCGTAACGAGACTCCAAATTACAGAAGAGCATCTGAACAACATATAAAGCGTATGTTTGGAACAACTGTCGCGTATCCTACAATCGATCCGAAGTTAAAGCCTCCAGCTTTTGGACGGAAAAACAGTAGTCTACAGAAAGGTTTCAATTTCTAGCTGAATATTGACTTTTTTTCTTTTTTTAACATTATTTATTGTTATCTTGTTGTTTCAATACCTACGCCAACAAAGATTAGGGTTTGTTTCATCTCAAAAGAAATAACCATCATGATGCATTTGCTGAGTCCGACTTTTTATAACCCTCATTAATATTCTTTGAAAAGTCAATGGTATGTGGATTGTGTTCATTGGCCTGGGAAAGAAGAAGATTGAAATCATTTAAGCATATTGAAAGGAATTATAGATCATTGTCATTATGACAATTCTTTCTGTCTTTACTCCATGAATATTGAATGCCATAATGACATGACAAGAAACAATCATAATATATTACCTTTTTAAATCCAATTTTAAAAAGTTTGTACTGAAAATAATTTTTTTTTCAGATTTTGACTTGGAAAAAATCTGCGAAAATCGCTTGAAGGACCTGGATTGGTCAAAGAAGAAATCTCTGAAAACCCAATCAAATGGAAACCAACATTTCCTTTCTGGCGAAAATCGGGTTCTTCCTGTTGGTATACATCGCCAAACACGAGGAAGGCAACATAACTCACCTAGTATCGGTGTTCTGAGGGAAAGCAGAACTAGAGTTCATTAATGGAAAGTCAAATTTAATTTAGATTGTATTTGAATATTTGTTACTTTTGAAGAATGAAATCGACGTGTAAAACTAACTTATTTTACATAATACCGGTATTTATAAGCTCATTCTATAGCAGGTTTCCTTTTCCGACTTTGTTATATTGTTAAGTTATGGAGGAAGTTGTGTTCGATAAACTGATTATCATGCCAAAAGTATTCCCTAAAAATGACCAGTGTATAGCGAAAAAATGTAAATGGCTTATTAAAAACCAGTGAGCTTAATAATTCTTCCTTCTTTGTGATTTTCCCTCTAGATTTAAAAGATGCTATGATCCATTCTGGGATTTTTTTTTAAATATATATTTTTCTAGATACATCACTGAAAAGCTGATAGCATGGTAATTATAAACCGTAATGTATGCCATTTTCCGTTACACATTTGGCATGTACGACATTGAAACCTCCGACAAATGTTTCTCTCAGACTTGCATACTAATTCTAATCACCATCACTTATCTATAAATTCAGTTTTCAAAAAAAAAAAAAAATCAGTCATGTGATGTGACATAACATATAATTATACTCTTCCGTGGCACTTCTTCAAATTTCGGTCTCTTTATAATTCAATTATCGCAACTTCTTCCACATCATTTACACACACATACCGGTATATGAACTATGAGATGAACTTATCCCTTTAAGCAGATAGATGTCCCGTTTGTGGGTTCTTATGTTTTCTAGAAGTCATTTGAACAAAAATGTATCAATAAACAGTATAATTTCAAACACTTAAAAGCTTTCTTTTAACTTTAACTAATTTTAGTACAAGAATATGAATAAATTCTCAAAAAGATTGATCATCTTTCAGCCAGTTGATTTATAATATTTGATGAAGCTTAACAAGCAATATAATGATGAATTCAACATTCATGTTCTACATGTCACTGTGGCATTACATTGTGTGGTTTCTAGATGTCACTGCGGCATTACATTGTGTGGTTTCTAGATGTAAGGGAAAGGTTTTTTTAAGTTGTAAGAACTTGTAACCAATCCCTTTGTATAAATTATACAATAAAATATGTTCAAAACAGAACATTTTGTGGATGGCATTACATTGTGGGTTCTAGATGTCACTGTGGCAATACATTGTTTGAGTTTGTTTTATTTGGTGGCTTCCTTTGTCCATCCATGGGTTATACAGTCATCCCAGTCTGGCCAGAATGCTTCCTTCATTCGATCACAATATTCACACAAATTCGGGTACTCTGTAAAGCAAGAGAGTTTGGTTTTATTTTATTCTGTATATGTTTAAAATATATATATTTAAAAATTCTAAAGAATGTTAAAAAAGGGAGATTGATCATCATTTAGCATCATTGTGATTATTAATAATTGTTTCTTCATCATCCTACTGTGAGAGTAACATTAATATTTCGTGAATTAGTCAAAATAAACTTTAATACTAGGAAATAGACTGTATTAGATAAATTTCAGAGGAATAAATATTTTACTTGTGATGGCTTTCTCCCCATAACCCCCAAAGCCATGGTAATACATCTGTGCCAACATTCCGAACACAGAACTGTCTGCTTGGCAAGCTTTCTCCCCCAATAAAAAATTCTTTTTTCCTGTCGAAGGGGAAAACAGTTACAATCTCCTAGGTAAAAATCCTTCGTTTTTTGTACAACTACATGTAGTATGTATAAAATAATATTTACATTTGCAAATATCTTTTTTAGTTGAACCTATTGAAAAGAAATACGTTCAATTCTGTGTGAATTTCATTTGGGGGTCAGAGGTCATAGCGCGACCGGATCACAGTGCGATGTGATATTTTGACCAAACAACTTCTAGGTTATTGCGCGTCACTACATAGCAATTCCTTGGCTCGTTCGTGTAATAAATATAATTTAACTCGAAATGTATAATTCGATTCAAATGTAAATATAAGTAATAAACAACATTGTTAAAAAGTTCACTGGGAAATGAACTTTTAGTTAGTACATGATCAAATCTACTGAGAAGCCCTTCGGGCTTCACAGGATTTGATCACGTGACCAACTAAAAGTTCATTTCCCAGTGAACTTTTTAACAATGTTGTTTATTACTTTTTAACAATGTTGTTTATTACTTATATTTACATTTGAAACGAATTATACATTTCGAGTTAAATAGTATTCATTACACGAACATTGTTGTTTATTTCTTAAATATACTCTAGTAAAGATACTTTGTATTTATAATATTATTAGTATACATGTACATATTCAATATAATTTCCTCAATGTTCAAAAAACAGTTTTGCACTTGTGTAGAAAGGGTCCTCAAACCTGATTTTTATTTTGTATACTTGATATGTCAATGATATGCATTGACGTTCATATTTTTTAAAATCTATTTTCTGATCATTAAGTATTTTATTTCCATTGAAAGGTTTTCTAAATCCATATTTCAAACTTCATTAAAAAAAATCCTAAAATAAATTTTTATGAGTTCTCAGTCAATAAATACGATCTGGTCCTTCAAAACTTGAAACTTAGCTTGATATTCTCTTAAATAGAGCCATGAACATTGATTTAAATTAAAATACATAATGATATTAACATGATTCTTTTTTCAGATAATACCTAGAAACTTTGACAGGGCCTTTAAATCCTCGTCCATTACATGGTGAACTTCTTCCTTTGTGTGTCTGCCCACTCCCTGTGCATAAGTTTGCTTTTGTATCAATTTATTTATCATGTAACATGTGAACCAGGAAAAATTCAGCGTTTTTCTTGGGTCTATTCCACTGGAAGGGTCATAAACCCAGCGCTGTAATGCAACTGTCCTGCAGTGTAAAGAAAAACATCAATGATGACAGAACGATGAATTGGGGATTGAATTAAAGTACTACAGTATGTGGAAGAAATATTTTGGTCGATCTGTGACGTTAATTGAAAATAAATTTTTCGACAATAAAGCAGATTTCTTCTGAAAATTCAGTTTTGTTTAGTTTGATTTGACTAAGTTGCAGAACTGTAGCGTGATAGGTTTATATATTAGTCTTTGGCAATATATCCCGTAATACAAAAAAAAATGTTCAATTTACGGCGCAAGATTTTCTGCACAGTATTTGGGAGAATATCTCCACTTTTCAGCATTGGTCAATCAACTACTTTTCACTCCCCAATTCTAGACGTATTCTTTTACAAATCTGCTTATTTTTATCCATCCCTTACCCTTTTTAGTCGTCTTTACAAGCGGTAAACTAGCTTGATTTGAATTGTCTGTAGATTACAGAACTTTTACAAGTTTCTGTAGCGTTATGGTCAAAGACAAATATATAAAACCATAACGCTATACAGTTCTGCATTTGACTTTGATGGTTTTTTAAACAAACAATAAAATCAAACATAACTTCCTGTAAGTTGAATAAACATATCTCCTTGGTCCAGTGATATGACCTTGAAATAAGACTTAATTAGTCGTAAACTATTACATGTATTGAAAAATACATAATACCTATTTGACATTAGATTTGAATCTTTTTGTCCCCAAGGTTCTTACCTAAAGTATAGGTCAAGATGATCATGTATTTCAGGATTTTTTAAATTCTTCTTTTAGCTTGAGCATCTTGCAAACAAGTTTAATACAGTGTGATAATGAACACTGAATCTTTCAATCTATGAAATATACATCCCACTTGTCTGGAGTCCCAGTCCCACATAGGGACAGTGTTCATTCAAACACCACGGGTCACTGTTAAGACCCATGAACCTCTTGGTTTATTTATGAATGTCAGTGTTCTCTTCATCAGATTGAAAAAGTGAGAGTATGTGAGTTTTACTTCAAAACGGCTCATGTCTTTTGTTCTTAATTTTGTCTTTAAAGGTTGATATTCAAAATAATGGGGGTACAAACTAACCCATGTATTTTCAAAAGGTGAAGATTAAGGTGACTTTCACTCACCAGAACAAATGCTCGTCCACCATTCTCTGTATTGCTAATGCTGCTGCTCGGTCCTCCTCAGAGAAATCTTTATCCAGGTCAATGTTAAATTTCTGATTTATAAACTGGATACAGAACTCCGAGTCTGCTACTTTTTCTCCGTTATATTCTATCCAGGTCAATTTTCCTTTAGAACTTCTGTTACTGATACTGTCATGGACATTCTAAAAATCAAACGCAATTTTGATATTGTTATTAATAACCTAAGTCAAAGTTTTAACATTTTTACCGAATAAGAGTCGGGCGCATATCTACCTCGGGCTCACAGCAGTTTTCTAACTTTTTCCTATACATGTACATGTATTAAATTTCTTTTAAATATTTGCGTCGCTTGCTGGGCAGAGAGAAATTTAGGAATCTCTTTATACGGTTTCTAACTACCAAACCTTATAGCTGGAGAGGTAAGAGGTAGGAATTTTAGATTTTATTCATATATTGCTTGGTACCAAGGCTTTTGTAAAATACCAAGAATGCCAAACCCATTACTGACCTTGATCTGTTTTTCATTCATTTTATTTGAATTTTATTGATCTTAACCTTTGCGATATTAATCTATTGCACTTTTGCCATTCTTGCATTTTGTTTCAGCTTAAACTTTCAATCAAGTATGCAATGAGGAATTCGAAATCCTTTATTTAGGTTTTTGATAATATTACAGAAGACAGCACGTCTTGGAATTCTCGCATTGTTTAGATAGTGAACGTTTATTTGATAAATCGTGATTTTGATAAAATACTGGGTTTTCTTTTTGTTTTTGTTTTTTATAAAAATGAAACATGTTAATTGACCTACATTCTGCTTGTACACGCAAGTAATCTACATTGATATTTAAAAGATGCTCGAGTTTCTGATTAACAAACTTTATGTAGTCTTGAAGATCAGGTCTGCCAACAATTCGTAGGAATATTCCATGGGTACCAAATGTGTCCTGTTATAAGCAGACCCATTTTTGTTATCTTTAATAAGAGCAAAATTTTTTTTTCTACATGAGCAGGAAAAAACACTTGTTGTGGTCTTCAAATCGACTTTAAGATACATCGTCTATGTATTTTCATTTAACAGTTATGATAAAATCAATATATTCATATGTCGAATCTATATATATCCTGGTGAAGTAATAAAAGATGCCACAAGGTGTAACACAACTGTTTCAACTTTGGATATTATACTAGAAAAAAAAAACAACCCAACAACAAAACTTTATGATAAACGTGAGGATTTTAACTTTTCTATCATTAATTTCCCTTACTAATGTAGCAATATAAACATGAACCTTTATCACCTGCATATTGGGTTATGTCTCCCAGGTTTTTTTTTTTTTTTTAAAATACGCAATAGCATGATCTGACGAATAATTTCTAAAATGAGACAAGTTATTGATAAATAAGTTGATGGAACAAAAATATCAACAGTCTCGTTTGATATCATAAATACGCATGTGTTTTGGATGAAACAATTAACTTGTCAGCAAATACAATCTATCATAAATTCGAATGATATGCAGATTGACGATTTTCATTATACATGCAATTGTTATACCATTATTTACACACCACATATTGTCTACGTATTTTTTTCCCGTTTTCTCGATCATAACAAAGAGCACAAGACGAGTGTGAATGGTATACAGGGACGCTTACTCCTCCATGGCACCTGATCCCACCTCTGATGTGTTTTAGATTTCCCTGTTTGCTCTGCTCCCGATTTGTAATGTTTAAAAGAACTTTTAAGCTGATTACTGTAAGTTAATTAATTACCTTCATTTCACTCAAGCCTTTTAGCAATTTGTAATTGATTAATCTACATATAATATGATTTATTGTTTTTTGTTTTGTATATGTACCATAAATGGGACTTTTGCCATCCGCAGATAAGTTTCTAATTTTAGACAAAATGGCGATAAGCTAGGCGCGTAAGCTCCCCTTCCTATTTGGTGATGGACTATCGTATTTGGTGGGTACACTCTCCTGTAAAAATAGACGGAACCATTTTGAACATGCTTTACCTTAAACAAATATACACTGATATCGTTATCTTGAAGTAAAGATATGAAACCCGAAATAGTATTTTGTCATTATGACAAATACAAATGAATCTTCCTTTCGTGGTCCAATTGTTCAAATTAGTTAGGAATTATTTTTACATTTTTTGTAACGCTGTTAATAAGAATCAGAATATGTCCATCTCAGGGTATACAAGTGTGGACTATTATCAATACTCACTTGGCTCGCTTCTTCCGCCTCTTGATAACTATAAAGAGAGAAAATCCAACTACAGCAGTCAACCCTAGCTCCTTTGAATGGGTTTTCACAAAATTTCGTATAGATTCCATGATGTCTGAAATGTTGAACAGAAATTCACAAATAACCTAGGTGAACATAGATTTATATATGTAGATCAGGTATTTAAACTTTGATAAGAATATAATTTAGAACATTAAGACATCCAGAACAGATATTTCATCAGTTTAACACTATCATAGTTAATATTTACAAAAGCAGACTGTTTTATAAAGATGATGAATATAAATATAGTTTATGCACAGATATTCAAACATTAATTAAATGTAAACTTTTCACCTGTATACTAAGTTTATGTCCACATTTAACAGACGATCAGGTTCTTAGTGACAATCAAGTGGCGGATTTAAGGGGGACGCTATGCTTTCGACCCTCGACTATATCAACTACTATAGTATATATAAATATATATGGAAGTGTTTAACTTGAAATTGAACTCCGTTTGAAACTAAAAACATTAATATTGAGCGAAAGCTTGATAAAGTAAACAAATCATGCTTCATAATTGGAAATCATTCTCTATTATTATTTATTAGTTATGTCAATGTCCTCACAGAATTTTTGTCTCATGCATACAATACCATTACTTGTGTCTGTAATCTTTTCCTATTTACTCTTTGACAATGTTGATATTGAAGAATTTTTAGGTGTGTATACTTCTTTTTACAGATTACATACTAGAACATGTGTCATTTATTGATTTTTATTTGAAAATTAAAATAATTTCAATATAGTTGTATACTTATTTTAATTTTTCAAATAAAAAAAATCAGTAAACGACACCTGTATTTGCTGTACCTCCTGGAGGAGAACACGGAGATTTTAATGTCATGTACATATGTACTCATAAAGTCAACCATGGCAAGATATTTTGTAAATTATTATGCAAGTACACTCCAAATTGTAACATGTATAGATTTTGAGAGATGCTCATGTCAGTCTATTTGTAAATGGGAAAAGTTGGTTTTATAAAATGCATTTCAACAGGTAAATTAGAAGACATTTCTGATTTTTGTCATTCCAAATGATTCATTCATTGTTTTAGTAGACATGTTTTTAATCCATATGATTATGCCAATTTATCTGAAAATGTGGAGAAATACAAGAGTTCCATAATTTATTTGTTATAAGGTATAGATATTGATGATTAATGCAAAAATAGAAACACTATTTGTGTTTTGATCTCATAAATAGTCATGATAAATATGTTTATAATGTAAATACTGTAAAATTGTCGTGTCAGTTTTTAAATAATAAATATTACTGTTGTAATCTTTTTATCTTCCAGCACCTGAAAACTCTTGTACATGTGTTTGTTCCAGTATTCATACTTTATAGACTTGTAACATATGTTTAAGATTTGCCAATTTTATTTTTTTTGTTTTCATATGCCTCAAACGAGGCCTTGAGTGAGATAAAAGTTCCAATATATACTTTGTACATTATACGAGGGTTGCTCAATAAATAATGTCCTCGGTGCTAGGAAAGACATAAAAAACGCTTTTCAATGATTTAGCCTTAATGATCTCACTTTAATATTCTCTTTTAATTACAACAGATATCCGTAATATTTCCATCCAATTTCTGATTGTTTTTTAGAACATATTTTTGAGTATGGTTCTTTGTATTGGAATGTGACAGATCCTATAATTTCCTTGACTTGTTTCTTCGATCTTTCTGAAAGGTGTTTTTTCAAGTTTGGAAAAGGTTGAAAGAGCTGGAGAATATTATTGGTGTGGCAAAACATTAACTTTCTGTATATCTCCAAAACTACTTTACTTTTCATGGCGTATATGTTTAGACGTTGACATGAAGAAATATTTTTTGTACTGTAGATTCCTGATTTTGGTTCCATCCTCTCATAAACCTTTCGACCTTTTTGCAAAACTTTGCTTTCTAGACTTCTCCAGAAATTAAACTGCCTCCCCGAATAAAAGAAATTGAGCAACATGACTACTAATATTTAAGATGAAGGCAAATTAAATTGTTATTGTGTTTTTGCAATTCTTTGTTCTTCTCAGACCTTGGCTGTTTTTGTCAAATGCATCTTATTGTAAATTTGTTTTATGGGTTTAAAGCAATGAATTCTAGTTTCACTAACTGTTTCAATTTTAGACAATCGTGGATAACTTCAATTTTTGATTTTTTTTAAATTATTGTTTAGATTTTCTTACACGCTCTCGTTTTAACTCAATTTTCAAAACATAGGGTGACCATTGAGCAAGCCTTTTTTACTGTCAAATGTTTCTTTAAATCAATGTAAACTACCCCCAAAATGATGCCTATCAATTTTGCTATGTGTCGAGAAGTCAATGAAACATAATCAGTGATAATTTTTTGGATTTTGGCAAACGATACATTATTTTTTATAAGTTTTTTTCGCCTAGGACGGAACCCATTTTTGATGCCCATTATATCGTTTTTGTTTATTGAAATTCACCTGCTCGTGTGTCTATAAAACAGACATTGGTTGCTGTAAATTTCACATGTTTCAGAAATATTTCTTTGGGATTCTTAAAGAGTTTTATAGCATTCCTGAAGCCTTTACTTTCTCTCTTGTTTACTGATTCTTTACCATTTATTTTCAATGCAGTGTCTCGAATAGCCCTTGTTTTCCAGCTTCTCACAATGAAACTATATTATGTGATGAAAAGTGGTCATATAAACTGTAATCAATTATTCATTAAAGATTCAACCATGAGAGAAAGTAAAGCTTAATGTCATATCATTTCTATATTGTATGTCATAGAGCTCAGGACATTATTTATTGAACAGCCCTTGTATATGACATGTTGTATGACGGATTTACTTTAACATTAGACAGTTTACAATCATCTTTACCTCTTTACATTGCAATTGTTAAACAATTAAAATTTACTCAAAAAATAAGGGAACAATTTCCTTCAAAACAATTTATTTTTAATGAATTCAAATCACAATATAAAAACAATGGGAAAACAGTCGTATAAGATTTTTAGCGGGAAGAATGTTATTGTACAAATATTGTCTATATAAATTACAAAACACAGAAGCACAACCTCAAAAATCTATTCATTAAATAACAAAACATTTAATTTTCTTTTTAACTTATTTATCCTGCTACTCTCTTGCATGTCCAAGACCTAGCCACACATGCCTGGAGGTTGTTGTCGAATTCCAGATTGGCAGGACAAGGCCTGACAAAGACACCACTAGGAGCGCATGTCAGGTAACTATGGCAATCTTGGCAGTACTGATGATCCCCGATCCCGAGATTGTAGCAGTCACTCTGAGAACCGCAACCGGCTAAAAAATATTATTTTTTCCTTATTACATCTGCACATTCTTGATTATTTGACTGATTTCTTGATTGTTCTTGGTTGAATTCTAATTGATCGAATATCTATCAATAATATAGAAATTGCAGAGTGACGTTTATACACTTAAAGGGGGTATGTTTTACGGGGAAAATTCTTACTTGTGAACATTATTCCATTGACGACCTTAGCTCCGGGTAGCGTTGGAATAACTTTGGTTTCTGCAAAAATTGAAAATTAAAATAATTACTGTTAAGGTCACAAAGTCAGACATATCATATTTTGGTTAAACTTTAAGAAAATGAATAACTTACGAGTGGATGGTTTCAGTGTTGTTGGCTTTGTGGGAGAGAGAATTGTGACAGAGGACCCCGTGCTTTGACTGGAACCAGCACTGTTTGTGGTGGTCTGACTATTTGGTGGTGCCTGGGTGGTGGCTGTGGCTGGGTTTTTCCAAACTAAAATTGATCACATAATTTTGTCAGTCGGAACCTTATAGAAAGTGTCGAAGGTTTCATAGTTTTACCTAAACAAGATGAATAATATTCTATGTTGGAAAGAAATTAATTGCAGACAAATCTTACACTTAGGTTTCTCGCAGATGAAATTGATTTCGGAATTACAGTCTATATCGTTCAGTTCCGCGTTAGAGAACTCGCCACAGTGTTCCATCTGTAGGTAGTTGTCCGGATTCCCACTCTTCCATGGTCTAAATAATGTATAATTGAGATTATCCAGATTCTCAAATGTATTGTTGGTTAATTATTTGAAGGATGAGTGTTGAAATCAGTAAGATGTACAGATTTAGTATCAGGCAACTTAGCATGCTTACACAATATTTGTATCCAGAGAGGATCCATCCGTCCAATGGTAATTTTTGTTATCCCGCCTTGGAAGATTATTTAGACCAATCCAAACTTGTGAAAACGACTTCTGTTTTATTTCTTGAATGAGCCAATCCTATTATGAAATATAAAGAACTATATACCGGATAATATTTTTGAATTGCTGAATAAATATATCATATGTACGAATTTGTGCAAAGATCAGCAAAAAGACAAAAATCAGGTTTTCAAGACCAAAGTGCTTGGGGTCTTCCTATATTGTGCTGAAGCATGGAAAGTTACAAAAAACCATTTCAAACAAGCTAGATGCCTTCCAGACACGTTGCCTTCGCAGAATACTACGCATCTTCTGACCTATTATCATCTCAAATGAAGAGCTGTTCAAAAAGACTAACACCACTCCTCTATTCCAAGTTATAAAGAAAAGAAAATGGCGGTGGATGGGACATATGTGTAGACTGACCTAACCTCCATCTCAAGGGTTGCATTGAGATGGACACCATCTGGCAAGAGAAAGAGAGGAAGACCAAAAGAAACATGGAGAAGATCTGTAGAGAAAGAGATAAAAGAAAACAACTGGAGTCAGTGGACATGGGGACAGATCCAAAGATGGACACAAGACAGGCCAACAAGAATTCTCTAGTGACGGCCTTATGTGCTACCAGCACGAAGAGGATTAAGTAAGTAAGAATGTACGCATGGACACGTTATGGATTGATTGATGAAAAGCGCATTGAAGTAGTAAAACTTTTCGTTTGAATAGAAAGTTTGGGTGTTTCTGATCGAACGTCAATTGGTACATAATAACACGTCCATTTCTTTAGAAACGAGAAAAAAAATATTCGTCGTAATACTTTAGGATACCACACTCTTTGCGACTAGCAACATGAGTTACAATGAAATGGAGATTTTAAGTGATAGTTTGATAGTTCTTGCTTCTGTAAAACACGTATTGCAACAAATTTGTACATAATTATTCTATCATGTTTGTTGGGGTTACCATAACAAATGCATCGGTCGAACAGTGCTTATTGATTGGATATTATATTTTTGGAATATCTGTTCTACAGGTATTCGAATGAACCATTTGATCGGTTTTTTTCCTTTCTAAAGAAATGGTTGTGCCATTATATGACAAAAATATTTCCATTTCTATTTGATTTCTCTGTGATAACTCTTTGAAAGTTAGTTGAGTTGATTTCTTGATCATTCTACCGGAATGTAAATTTCGCCAAGCGATAGACCAGGAGCTAAGAAGTCCTAATATGCATGTAAATCTTGTGTGGCTGTCTTTGAGTTTGACTTCAGTGAGCGGGGATTATTGAAATTGACTCGTGTAATTTAAATTTTCTTGTCTACATTTTTAAAATCTAAATTTACAATTTAATTTAAGGATGAAGTGGAAATATAAGGAATCACTGTCTTATTAGTAGAGCATGCAAGAGACATTAACGATAGTTGGAAACGTGGGGTAACTAGACAGTGATTCCTTATATCAACGTCCTACAGATAGTTCAATGAAAACTTTTCATTCAAACGGAAAATTTTACCACTTCAATACGCTTCATTGTATCTTTTAAGTCATCGTGGAGAAACTTCCACCGCAAAAAGCCGAAAAATTGTGAGTAAATTCAGTCTGGTGTCAATGCGAAATTTATCGATAATCCTTGATATCACAATATGCTGATGGTAAATGTCAGAGGTCAAAACTCAAGTTATAAGAGTAATCTCTCTTGTAGAATATACCCTTTCTTGGACGGAATCTATTTTGACCAGATCTCCCTGTTGCTGCTTACAGCGCTGCCTAGCCTGTCTCCATCCCAGGGCCTGGTTGGTCGTTATCAAGTAACAGGTTTTGGACCCTGGTCTTTCCTTCCAGCCTTGTGGACACTGTCCATATGGATCTACAATGTATATAATTATTCAGATCATTGACGAATAATAGTGTATTTGTTATTATTTATTGTTTTGCATTATTTATATATCGTATATATATTTCACTAGAGATTGTATACTAGTATGATAATGTATCTTTATTTAGAGATAAGAAAACAATGTTTATTTAAAAATAAAAGACAGAACCCCAGAACATTCGGTTGCAGTGATTATTGTTACACACCTGTTGTAGCTCTACATCCAATAGCGTCAAATCTGAGTGCGATATGGGATGACCATTCTAGAGGCTGAATGCGAAGATATTTGGCTATAATTGGACATCCAAACATGTTTGTCATCTCAAGTTCCTCGTCTTTGGTATTTCCAATATACACCTACAATATCAAAGATCTCATAATTTCTAACCATTGATTCCAATACCAATTGAAGTCAGATGATGAGTAAATAGCGGAATAATTCTTACTACGTCATTTCCGTTGTGATCTTTGACAGTTTGGTACGTGACCCCATCCACACTGTACATGACCTTGTATTTGGTGACCTTTTGATGGCAGCATCGGTCCTGGGTGTTGACATTGCGCCCCTGTGTCACCACACCTCTGATGACGCTCATGGAATTAAACTCTGCCTGTATGAACAAAGGAAATTAAGCATTCGAAAGTATACACATCCGGGAGAGAATGAAAAATTGGTGGCTCCGAAAGGTATGCAATCCATCAAAACACCTATACAAGACGTCATTAAGGAAAGTAGTAGTACTTTGCTTATGGTCCAACATTCTCTTACATACTAAATATAATTTTCTCGAAGAAAAAAAATCTACCACAATACAAATAAAATCAAATTGAAAATAAAATGATTTTTATCTTGGGAGGAACATCAAAAAATGCTTGAAGTTTATTGATGTTGCGATTTGAAGTATCTTATTGGCGGATAACAATATGGCTTATTCGATAAAATGTAAACACAAATAAATACCTGAATATACTGATTCTTGTCGTTGACTCCTGCTACCCATCCTCCAATAAGATACGTTCCGTTCCCGAAATTAAATCCTGAATTGAAGAGTCTCGCCCGGTACGGCTTGCCGTCTTGGTTAGAAGAATTGGACCACGTGCTTGTTGCTGTCAACTTATTATCGGGTATTCCGTTGGTGCCAGATACCAAGAACTCGTGACAAACCTGTGGCCCAGCTGTAAATGAAGTTCATCATCTTATTACAAATTGATACAAAATGCAGTCGAACTTCCTAAATTTTTATTTTTCCTGAGAGGAACTTTTAATGAATGCAATTCATTTCTTCTGAACATTTAAGAAAGCAACTGATAAAAATAGTGTAAGACGTATTGGTACCGGCATTTGGACTTGATATAGAGGCCGATTGTTGTGAGGTTGACTGTGGCTGTGTAGTAGGAGGGGCGGTGGTAGTGGTGGTGGTGGTGGTAGTGGTAGTGGTGGTCGTCGTTGGTGGTGGATTACAGTCATATTGGATGTCCAGGTACTTCAGTGTCCCAGAACAAGGATTTTCTCCCAGACTTGAAGACGATGCCGTCAGTTGACACGAGTTTTTGTTATTGCAGTTCCTAGCAACATTTCCGGTTACCTTTCCGGAGGAGTAGCAATAAGTATTAGGGTCATTTCCGCAAACAGTCGGACTTGTTCTTCCAAAATTTATAGATCGGATTGTGATGACGTCATTGTTTGAACAGGAAAGGCTGTCCGATTGGTTCTCACAAATGAATTTGCTTTCTTCCAAGTTAATGTAAAAAAATATACATATAATAAATAAAGATATACAGTATATCAAGTTTAATTATTTATATTATCACAAACAGTATTTGATATTAGGTTACCCGTTTGTTTTTTTGGAAACACTTACGTGATTGTAAAGAATCTGGTAAAAAGATGGCTGAGAAAAAAAGAAAAGTAATACTATATTTTTATTTTAAAAATCGGCAAATATAAAACATTTATATGCTTATTCAAAATAAAAAGCGTTTATAAATCAGTTTTTAAAAATGAAAATTCGTATTTATTGAGCATACGGAATGCAATATACAGATTTACTTACCAAGGAGTATTGAAACATAAATATAAAAATACATATTTATTGTCGATGAAGTTCTTTGAATCACAGTCTTATTAAGTAAGTACAGGCACAAACACAGTAAAGATAAAATATCACTTTGGAACTGAGCACCGTTCCTCCTGTTAAACCATTACATAGATTCCTCAAAATGAATGTTAAGCCCAACAACTTTTTTGTGACTGTCTGGTAAAAGTTCGAAGACTTTTGAAGGAGAGCAGCACACCCAAAATCCATTAAAATAAGGATCCTGTTTGTCTGTCCACGAAGTTTGTTTGTGTTTGTTTGGGTTCCAATTTCAATAACAGTGCATTCCCGACTAAGGCCTTTCGTCATGAAGCCCTTGGACACGAGCTGCGGACTTAAGTCCTGGGGACAACAGCGTGACGTAGACGCTCCGGAAATGTGCTATGTATAACTCATAGCGAAAAAACAAACTGCACACATGATTCTAAAATTAATATCTGTTTTGTCTTGCTATGACTGTAGTATGGTTTTTCTATTTGATGTCCTATCACGACTTCGACTTTTCTATCATGATATCTTTGTTCATAAGGAAAGTATTCTAAACATTTTAAAATGCACTTCTTCGTTGAATGAAGAATAAAATTCAAAGAAATGCTGTCGATCTGTTTCAAGCTCTGATCAAGTTACTTCATTATGTGAGTTGCATTTTTTTCTAACATATTTTTTATGTACTCTAATTAAATTTTCAATTTTTTTTTATGTTTATATAGGTTGCATCTAAAACAATTCTTATGATCATTGTTCATGTTTTCATATATTTAATATACAATGATTTTTTTCTTTATTTTTTTTCCAAAGAATTTGAAATATAGCGTGTAGTTGTCTTAATTTTTTGGTAGAATTTTGAGTGTTTTGTTCACCTTTGCACAATATGCCGTAACCCTTATCAAATCATAAGGGGTTGATCTTTTTGTTTGTATCGAAAGCTATTATAAAATCTTAACCCCTCAGCAGATAAGATGGGCGATGGCTCATTTGACAAGTTCGAGTACAAATATGCCAATCTGACAGAATACGTGTCCTTGTATTGCTGAACTGGATAACTTTTAAGGTCAATTTACCTCTGTCCAAGCAAAAATTAAAGATAATTTTTTTCTAATAATCTTTTATTTACGCTACTATGATCTACCCACCGCATGTATACATGCATATTGTAGTTGTGTGTGGGTAGTGCACGTGTTTATGTACAATAAAGTGTATTAAAAAAAATAGCTGAAAATAATTTCTGAGGATTTTTTTGAATTCCAAAACGATATCGCTAAGGTTGTGACTCTCCTGGTCATACTACAATCACATGTAGCACCACTGCAGTGATCTGTTTGTAACGTCCTTGTCATTAAAATTAATTGAATCGGATGTTCTTTTCATTTTTCTCTACAACTCATTGCATAAATAGCTTAAGTTTATCACACGGGATTTTACACTAAAGTTGGAGCTTTAGGGATCATAAACTTATTTATTTATTATCATTATATTATTTATTGATAACTATTTTATTTTGTTCTTCATCTAATTTATTTTCCCTCATTAGGTTGTTAATTTTTTTGACTGTTCATACTTGTTGTAATGTTGAAATTGAATTAAATTAAGAATGTATGAATAAAAGTCTGTGTTGAATAAACAATTAATGGGAATGATACAAACTTAATTTTTTCGACTCTTGCAGTCAAAACTTTCTAATTTTTCAGAGATGGTTTAAAGAAAAGGGGGTTACATTTTTCTTCATTTGATCATAATGCATTTCTATCCTGATTTTCATTTATATTGCACACACAAGTACATGTACTCTGAAGTTGACATCAAAGAGTTTCTGATTGACATTATCTATGTGGTTTTTGTAGACCAGGTATTCTAGCAATCTATTGGAATTCCCATGGGTACCAATTGCGCTCCGTTATTAGCAGACCTATTGTTATATTCAAATGAAGCAGATTTTGTGCAAAATCTTATGCGTGAAAAGAAGAAAATACTTGCTGTGGCCTTCAACTCCATATTTAGATATATCGACGACGTATTGTCAATTAACACTGGTCATTTCTATTCCTACGTCGATACAATATATCCTGGTGAGCATGAGATAAAAGATACCACAGAGTCTGACACATCTGTTTCATGCTTGGATATTTTACTTGAAAAAGACGTTAATGGTAATCTAACAACCAAACTACCGGTATATGATAAACGTTATGACTTAAACTTTTCTATCGTCAATTCCCCTTACTTTTGCAGTAATATACCGTCGTCACCTGCATACGGAATGTATATATCTCAGTTGATTCGATACGCAAGATCATGCTGTACGTATGAACAATTTCTAAAACTAGGTAAATTATTGACAAGTAAGTTGATGAAACAAGAATATTATAAGTCTCGTTTAAAGTCATCTTTTCGTAAATTCTATGGTCGATACAATGACCTTGTCAGCAAATACAATTTATCATTGAGTCAAATGCTGACTGACGTTTTTCATACTGATTGTTAGTCCATTATTTATACACTAAATTGACGACGGATTTTTCCGTTATTACCCGATCATGACAAGGAGCACACGGCGGGTGTGACCGGTCAGCAGGGGATGTTCATTCCTCCATGGCACCTGATCCCACCTCTGATGTTTCGGAGGTCCGTGTTTGCTCTGCTCCTATTTTGTATTGTTTTTTGGACTTTGGTGTTGAATACTGTTCGTTATCTCCATATCCTTCATATATAAATTGTCAAAAAAATAAGATTACCTGTCACTTTTTTTGCTCAATATTTCACATGTGATATTCTTATGACAAGAACTTTCTTTGAAGGGACAGAAATAGAAAACAATGTCTTGTAACAAATACTTTAATGAGATAAAATTCAAAAACATAACATGTATAAACATTAAACATAATTGTATACGGTAGCAGTTTAATTAAACGTAAAATCATGACCACACAGATTTTTTTTTTTTTTTCGAAACCCATTAAAGTATGAAACGTATAAAAAACAAATAAAAATACAAAATAAATACTGTCGTAATATATAGATCAATGTTAGTTGAAAATAAAAATGTTAACAAGAAAATATGTATGAAAAATTACATAAAACATACAGGAATTAAAAAAAGTGGGTAAAACAGTAGAGTCACTGTGAAAATATGGAGACATTTTGTGTATGGTGCAAATCACTAAATTTTTATGTTCCGATTGACTTAGCATATCAAAGGAACATTAACATAAAATTCGAAAACACTGGACACTTGATAGAAACAACCGTTTCACTCGGACATGCGCAGTGAGTGACATGCTTATTTCGCCGCTACCGCTCTTGCTTCCAAAGCTTTTTGCCTTCTGAGTTCTTTCTGGATAAGATATATTTCAGCTTTACATGGCTTGACTTTCGGTTTTGTGTATGTTTGTTTATGAACAGTGTTGAAATCAATTTCCCCTTGGCCTTCTATTGGTCTGTTTTCTGGAACAAATGGTTTAGTCGGCTCCCATTTCTTGGGAACGAACGTTGATTTTGTTGTACTTGCTCCATCAAACTTGGTCTGAGGTGGAATGTAGGGTCGGTTTTCGTGGAAGTCCCCGTACCGTTCTCGTTTGACGGGACCGTAGTTCTTAAAGAACTCCCCAAAACTGGTCCTACCGTCGAATTTAACATCGGGTACCCTGATTGTTGAGTGTGGCACGGTTGCTTTGTGTGTTAGATTGGCAGTGATGTCTATCGGCTGGAAATCCCTCTGGAAAAGAAAGAACAGTACTAACTTTATAGATGGTGCTTTTTACAAAAGCCAAGTCTATTGATAAGAATCAAAATGACACTTTTAACTTTTAAACAACAGGCTTATCTTTCTTACCTTATTTGAAGTTTCTGTTTCAAATTTGACAGATGGTGGGTTATAATCCTCTAGATCGTGTCGAATTGGTTTAGGGGCGGGGTTTTGTAGAATGTTGTGTCCTCTATATATAGTACGTTGTTCCGTCTGAAAGCTTCTCCTGAAATTAATTAAAACATTTTTTTCTGAACAGATTTAGAAAAATCGGCTGTGTAAATATTCAAACATGAATAATTGATTTTTAATGACTCCCTTGATGTGAAGTCCACTAAAGGTTTGTTAAAAAGATTTTTCTAAATAAGACAAATATTTAGCCCTGTATATAGGTAATAAAGGAATTCAAACCTTCCCGTAATATTGAACATTACCACCTACATGTACGGATCAGTGTCTATTTTAGTGACTACATTATAAACATTTTTATTTTAAATTAATGACATTTATTCTTAATTAAATTAATTTCGATTTTATATACGTAATGTAAACGTATGTGATTTTTTTCTCTTATTTAATATAAAGATCCTTTTTTACAAATAAAAGTTATGTTTGGTTCAATCTTAAAATACGCGTATTATTTACTTGTTGTCGAATCGTAGGTCAATAGTCTCTGGGGCCGGTTCAGCTAGCCTTGCAGGCCTAGCGCCAGCATACTCAGGAAAATCACGCCTATTCTGTGTCTCTGTCTCAAATTTGCCCAGTTTTTTAGAGGTGTGTAGGGTGGGTTTCCTGACGATACGCTCAGCACGGTGGTCCCCTTGTATATTCTTATATGTATCTTTATTTGTCGTGGTCATCAGCATATCACCTGAAAAAAAAAACATTTTCACTTAAGAGTAAGAGAAATTTAAGAGAAAAATAAAAATTACAGTGCTAATACAATAGATAATAAAATAAATACCGGTAAAATATATAATAAAGAGATACCTTACCTTCCATTGTTATGTTTGCGTCGGCTAGCCTCACAGCTTCTGGTCTCCTGATAAATTCCCCTCTAAACTGTTGCATTGTTTCACTAGGGGGTAACTTGTTTTTCTCCGGAAATAAAATGGACCCTGAAGACATTTCAATACTTTGATTACTTTTCTTTTGATGATTTTTTTATCTATTTAATTAATTTTGTAATCTATACACATGTAGCCTTTTGGTGCTCTCTTTTTATAATATCAAAGTTGTACATAAAATAAATATATAAGATAAAATAAATATATAACATGCTCAGAAAAGCTCTCAACCAGAGCCTCTCTCTCTCTCTCTCTCTCTCTCTCTCCATACCTGTAAAACTAGGAAGTTCCTGGAAATGCATGGTCGGCTGTGCTATCCACTGCTTGAAATGATCCTTGTTAGTTGTGTGTGCGTCAAACTTGGCGTCTGGAATTTGGACCGTCCCCCGGGGCTCCATTCGCCTAAATTCAGGCTGTGCTTGTTTGGGGGTAAACTCCTGAGCATAGGAGGTGGTCTTTTCGATTGGGACATTCACGGCCTCGTAGTTCTCTTCCTTTAATTTAAATTTTCTTTTCATAAAAGTATTGATATTTATTCTTAAATTGAATGCTACAAAGCAATTGTATTTACAAACCTAAATTACCCTCAATCTTGTTTCTTGTTAGATACTTAGTATTTCATAATCAATGGCGCTTAGCAACACTTTGATCAATAAATGTGTTAAGGTCGAGAAAATTCATTTTTTTTTATTTTGTTCGTTGCCAATACTTATCTATTATAGATTTCTAAAAATCAGTACGACGATTGAAATGTCAGAAATTGAATCTTAGTGTGTATTCATAAAAAAATAATTTTTTTTAAATTGCTATTACTTAAACCACTGATGGAAATTTCGATCTTATTAATTAATAATGAGCGAACAAAGTTTTTCCACCTTAGAAGTTAAATGCAAAAAGTGTTTTGTTTTGTTTTAGTCTCTGTGTTTGTTTGTTTGTCTGTTTGTTTGTTCGTTTGTTTGTTTTTCGTTTAATGAGAATTAGCCGAATTAATTCAATGAGAACGTGGGGTGTTACAAATGAATTACCGGAATGATAGGTTTTGTCCTTGCCACAGCCCCATGTGACTTGAATTCGTCCCTCTGGTTTGTAGAGAACATCATAGGAGCCGAGTGACGGTCTCTAACTGTCGGGGAAGGAGGGGGGCGTTTACTGGAGCGTGGGCGGGGGTGCTCCACAGCCTTAAAGGTCCGGGCGTAGTCCGACTCCGGAAATGGACACGACTTCCGGGGGATCGGAACATTCTGTTTCCTTCGTTTGTGTTTTCTGATGAAAATAATGACATTAGTGATTGCTTTGGTTGATACAAAAAAGTCAATAAATAAACAACGGCCGGAAAACCAGAGACATATAAACAAATTGGTTTTATATGTCTCTGGAAAAAAACTGATAAAACATTTTTATTTAAAAAAAGGCGAAAGGTTAAGATCAACCTGAAAAATAACTTGAAAGATTACGGATTGATTTCTTGTCATTATATCTTTGGAGTGTAAAAAGTTAAACTTTAATGTTATCTCCAAAGCATTTTACCAACCATGTGGTTTTTAATTACGTTAAACCTACTCCACACTGGGGCCCTTTATTTATGCGTCTGAATCCGCTTAAGAAAATCTAAGTAGGTAGGATTACATTGGCACAATAGTAGAGTTAGACTGAACTCCCAAATATTGTCTGAAAATGTTGCCCCCCCCCCTTTTTTTCACTGAAAAATATAGTATTTAGAAGTTGGTGAAATTAGACAGCGAATATATTAATGATTTCTTGCTGTTTCTTTTAATTAATACCATCAGATTTTGTATAATATCTACGCTTGCTGAGAAATGTTAATATCGTACGTGATGTGCCAAAAAGTCAGTAACACTGAAATTTATGCTTTGAACGTAAATTAAACAATTTCCTTATCATCTATGATGGTTCAATATTACTTAAAATAGCCAATTGAGGCATATTGCTTCCTAGATCTTACAACAGAAAATAAATCAATCTCTATAACGCTAGTGTTTTTAATACATAGAAACAGTGGTGATTTGTGAGCTGTGTATGACTGTATGTAAATATTGGTGGAATTCAAGTGACAGTCAAGTGTGGAGATAAATGGTGAATGGTGATTCCATTTAACTTTACAAATATTACAGACCAATAAAACACAATGAAAATACATGTAATACAAACACATTGTTCAGGTAAAAACACTTTAACTTGACATGAACCATGCAACGATGTTACATTTAAAATTCTACAAATGAACTTCATATAATCACAAGGAGAGGAGATAAAGGGTGTGGAATGAGACTTTATAAAAGGAATCTGAAACTGTTAAATAAGAAGTTGGACAACATCAGTAAACATAGATCTATTACAAGGGGTTACTGATAGAATGGGGCACACGTACTGACGATCTCACCTTATAACATCACAATTGGGCCTAGAATGCAATGAAATTATATGTGTAGATATGCTTCATTTAAGTAAAAGTTAGATAAAATAAGATTTAGGTGATCTATTCATGTAAGTAGTTTCAATTACTACAGTGGATATTTTAGCATAATACGCCTTTTTACAAATTTAGATCAGATATCTCAATACAATGCCTATACAGATGCTTGCGGACAGGATTGTCCCTATCCCCCTTTTTCAATATCGATTAAAAGAAATCTGGATTTTTTTTTTTAATCCTTATCTCTGACAACTAAATCTACATGATTCTATTTGAAAATCACATCAAGTTATCAATCACATGCAGTTTCACATGTACATGTATATAAGGTGTGTGTGTTTATGTGTTGGAGGGGGTGTCAATCCTGTTCACAAGCACCTGTGGTATACAAATGTAATATCGGGACACTAGCTGAGGTTTGAATAATACACACCGAACATACAGCGATCTATAACTGATATGGTGTCTTCTAATGCAAAGGTTGATTTATATTTTTAATTTAATTTTTGATTTATTAATATTATATTTATATTCATAATCAATGCAATCCACAGCAAAGCAATAACAAACGCATATGTTTTCTTTTAAGAAAAGCAATTAATTGCCTATGCATGCAATATATACACTTACCCACAGTCGCACAAATCGCTGATTGAGACGTTATCGGGAAACTGTTCGGTCAAGAAATCCACATCACACGAGGCCATTCTCAATATTATTCCACAGATGTGGAAAAATAAACTATTATTTTAAAAAAATTGTTCACTTGTTACATTACGTGCTCGGTATTATTATTTTTTTCAATACCCTTTGGTTTTGCGTGACAATTCTCAATACCGTTCATATAATTTCTTAACACAACAGGTGAGAAAACTCAGGTAAATTTCCTTAGCGACGTTGATAGCAACGGCTGTTATCCAAAGAGCCCTTGTAATAAATAATTAGTTATTGACAGCAAGATTTTCTGTGACTGTAGAAGCTGTTTTACAATTTATTTCATAACTGATTTCATAGGTTTACACTTTGATATGCACAAACTGTTTTCCATGAATTGTATAATTTAATAATGCATGAAACATGTGGAGTATAAATTTAATTTACGGAGGGAGGTAAACCTACTAGTAAAGCTTATATCAAATATAATGAATATTCTTATCTATAAACAATAGACTAATGTAAAGATTCTCTATCATATCATCAGTTTAAATGGAAAAAAATCATAGATGTGAATTTAGAGGTCCATTAATGTGATATATTCAAGATATAGATGTCTTTGTTAATGATAGAAGAGACTCTAAGTCACATGACTAAAAAATGGCGACGTTGGACATCAAATTGAAAAAAGCCAATAAAGTGTATAAAGAAGGGGTAGGTTAACACGAAATAACTTTTCTTCATATCTTTTAAATAATAAATGTCACGCCTGTATAGTGCATGTGTGATTTTGGTGGAATTCTGTAATTTTTTTTTTCGTAAAATCGCATGTAGCACCCACAGCCTGGCACAGGACCTAACCCACTGGCACTTAGATAGAATGTTCTAGTATCGTTAAAATGATAAAGACTGGTAACTGGTTTTAAAAAAAGACAGCATAAAAGAACGTCTCCTCACACAGCATGCTTTTATACTGATTTCTTTGTGTTTGAGTACTTTACCTGCATGAGAGATTTTACTGACAACACTATACTATAGAACTCGCCTAAGTTCAGTATTAATAATTTTTAAAGAATTTTTATCAGCTGAGTATAATGTGCAATTCTGAGAATCTTTTTTAGACAAGATAACTTATCAAAAACATTTATGCATGAATAAAATTTCGTTTACATATATGATACCACTTTCCCTTAAATAATATGAATGCTAGAACAAAAATCAGCATTTATACCAGTAGAATTTATACAAGGAGCATGCATTCCTCCTCTATATATACTAATACTGTTTTATTGGTCACAACTGTTTAAATGTTTCTAGACAAGCATGTTTAATTCTTTTCAGGAGCTTGTGAAGGGTGCAATATGCATAGATGCTGGAAGAAGTGAAGTAGCTCATCAAGGAATCACCTTGATGATGGAAGGTTCAGTGAATCTGCAACTCAGTGCAAAGAGTGTTGGTCTGTTTGAGGCATTCTACAGTTCATTGAAGGTTAGAAACTGTATAAGTACTAGAAGTGATGGGCCGATTGTCACCAACAATCTATTTTCAGTCAATTTGAGATCTTCAGTGCTACATGTACTGATCGATTACAAAATAATTAAACCAAAATATTATTTTCCACTTTATTGAAAGAAATATTGATAAACATTTTCATAATTATATATAACCAATTGATATTTTATGTAAACATGGTAAAAGTGTGAACTGAAATCTGAATAAGTATAACTTTTTAAAATCAATTCATCTAAGTTAAAAATTTGAATTATAGTTGATTAATTATTATGCCCAGCTGATTATTATTTTTCAAAAAAAAAAATTTTTTTTCACGATTTCCCATCACTTAATTATATACAGTTCTGTTAATTCACCTTGATCTTATCACAGACAGCTCTCGCAGAAACTGGTTTGATTAATTACTGAGTAGGTCAAAATGCTTTATTAAACACATATACTAAGGTTAAATATTTTAGCTTTGTAACATTTCATTAATGATGGCTTGTTTACATTTGTTTACAGCCTATGCAGTTGATTAATTATTCCTTGGACATTGCAAAGCCAGGAAAACTGCCAGGTGGCAGAACGGAAATCCCATTTGAAATTCCATTAAAACCAAAGGGAAATAAAGAACTCTATGAAACTTACCATGGAGTGTTTGTCAATATACAGGTATGTCAATATACAGGTACTGGTAAGAAATTTCATTTGTACACAGTTGGAGAGCATCCATAATTCCCCTCTTTCATGCATGGTTGAATGAGGAATCATTTTGATTAGTGGGGGTCTATGTCTGTATTGGTAAGCAAAATTGTTGGTTCGTGGGGACATACTTTTGTGGGTAACCATACATTTAGAAGATTTAATGAAAAGATATATAGACAAAAAATTGTTCAGTGGGGATGTAAATTCCTGGATAATGGTAGCCCACAAAATCCACAAACATTGGTTCCAACAATCATTGATGTTTCTACAGTATTTTGCAGCATTGCATTTATCCACACATCACCAGTTTTACTATCAGTTACCATATTATGAGCTAGAAAACTAGAGTTCTGTTCAATTATCATTATTACTAAAGTCATGGACAATATTATGAAAAATGATTGATGTTGTTTTAAAATTTCAGTATTCATTAAAAGCAGAGATGAAGAGACCACTTCTTGCTAAAGATTTACAGAAAACCTGCGAATTTATTGTTGAATACTCAGAGAAAAACAAAAAGGTGGGTATAAAACCAATCCTCACATTACTGTAACAGGCCATATAACGTACATAAATATACAGTCAATTCATCTGGGTTTTTCTACCAGCATGAAAAAAACTTATCACTGCATCTGTTAAAGATGAGTGACTTTACACTGACTTTAATTTAATGTTGGCCATTTCAGTCACTATTTTTATATGCCAGTCTTTTAATGGCCCTGCCAAAATGTGGTCCTTTCTGTTTACTATTCTATTCCTATGTCACTGCTCAAACTGAAGACTGTTACAATGTATGACCGTGTTTTGAAATTTTTTGCTAATCCTATACATACTGTAATCCACTTTTTATTCGCGAGAACTTTATTTTCGCGTAATTACGCAAGACACACTGCTCGCGAAAATTTTATTCTTGCGTATAATAGTATTCCTTAAGATTATATAGAGCAATAACCACAATTCGTGAAAATTTTGTCTCACTAATCAAGACTCAAAGACTATCTCGCGAAAACAAGGTGTCACAAAAATTTAGTGGTCTACAGTAGTCAAAATTTTGTGGAGGTCATAGAGTGTAAAACCTTGATTCATAAATTCTTGTTCATCGATACATCACATAAAGAAGGAAATTGTGACCAGAAAGGTTATTCTGACTTTAGTTTGGAATGGTTGTTCAATGTCAAGTTTTGTCTAGATGAAATCTTTATTTAATATGTACAAATCATTAAACCTTTTTCAATTGCCATTTACCTTAATCTGGAATTTCTGGAATCAGGTTTGGATCATACATGCACTTTTGCACAGTATGTCATTTGCTCTTGTCAAGTTATTATTTCCAATCAATATGGTATCATTTTTGAATGTGTAACATTTATAGAAATGAGTAATAAACACATATAAGTATTAAATCACATGAATCACTTTCTTGCCATTTTCATAAAATTTAGCGTAAATTTCATCTTCTGTCTAAATCAATGTTAAATAATTAAGTTTTTATTACTCACATTATATTGCACCAATGAGCAGTTTTATATTTATGAACAGGAAGAGCAGGATAAAGTCAAGTCTGCATCTAAACCTGTACAGTTTACAATCTCACCTGAGACCCTGACAAATGTTAAAGAAGTAAGGTTGCTTTTTTTGTTCATTATTTCTTATGGATTTATCTGATAACAATATATTTTCTTTACATTCACTGCCTCTGTAAAACATGAAGGAGTTGAATTTTAAATTTGAAAATGTAGAAAATGAAATGAATGTATGTACATTGTAAAAATTTTAAGATAAAATTTTTGTGAAAAAATTATGATAGATCCCTTCAAGATTACAAACTTCTACTCTGAACTTTAGAAACAGAATGTGCCAAAGTTCAAAGTCAAAGGAAAGTTAGACTCAGCTGTGATGTGCATCACTAAGCCACTAAGAGGAGAGGTAAGTTCAGGGTCATTACTAAGCCAATAAGAAGAGAAATAAGTCCAAGTTCATTAATTAGCCATTGAGAGGAGAGGTAAGTTCAAGGTAATCTCTAAGCCATTAAGACGAGAGGTAAGTTCAAGGTCATCACTAAGAGGATAGGTAAGTTCAAGGTCATCACTAAGCCACTAAGAGGAGAGGAAAGTCCAAGATTATTAATTAGCCACTGAGAGGAGAGGTAAGTTCAAGGTGAACACTAAGCCACCCAGAGGAGAGGTAAGTACAAGATCATCAATTAGCCACTCAGAGAAGAGGAAATTTCAAGGTCATCAATTAGCCACTCAAAGGAGAGCTAGGTTCAAGGTCATCACTTAGCCACTAAGAAGAGAAATAAGTCCCAGTTTATTAATTAGCCTTTCAGAGGAGAGGCAAGATCAAGATCATCTCTAAGCCATTAAGATGAGAGATAAGTTCAGGGTCATCACTAAGCTACTAAGAGGATATGTAAGTTCAAAACATCACTAAGCCACTTAGAGGAGAGCTAAGTTCAAGGTCATCAATTAGCCACTGAGAGGAGAGCTAAGTTCAAGGTCATCACAGCCACTCAGAAGTGCGGTAAGTTCAAGGTCATCACTAAACTAATGTCTAATTTTCTTAAATTAAGTGGAAAACGTCCTCTGTGCAGACAACATAGGTTCTATGATTTTGAATGCACCTTTGGCTACAAAGTAACAAGGAAAAATAAACAGAAAGGTTGTTAATGTTTCTGCTAAGAATTACTTGTGTTGGTTGATAACAGTATTGACAAAATCCTGAATAATGAAAGAAAAATTTGCATATTGTGTCTATAGTTGTTCAGGTGGTGTAAATCAACATATCCTCCTGTCAACCTGATTAGTCAGTGGTTCCATATTTTGTTAACTTTTTAGAAAAATAAGAAAAAACAGACATATTGGTCTTGAAATATGAATATAGTTTTGATTTACAGCTAACAGTAGAACATTGTGACACACAAATCAAATCAATAGAAATTCAGCTGGTACGAGTGGAAACTTGTGGATGTGCTGAGGGGTATGCAAAAGATGGTATGTTTTCTTATAAAAACTCAAATATATGCTGTCTATCATATGATCATTATAAGAATTGGCCTCAAAGCTTTATACCAGAACCATCTTGGTCCTGTTGTTTTAAAGAAGGATATTCTTCAAAGACTTTTTATTTAAAAATTCCCATGTTAAAATTGGACTCCATATTGTGGTCCCTGCCTCTGTCACACAGTATATGCTTCATTTAAAAATACAGAACTGAAAATCTTTATACACAGCCACAGAGATCCAGAATATCCAGATAGCTGATGGAGATGTATGTCGGGGTATCTCAATCCCTATATGGATGATTTTCCCTCGACTGTTCACCTGCCCAACACTTTCAACCAATAATTTTAAAGTTGGTTAGTATATAATATGTATTTGCAGGTAAAATGAATTTAATGTGATATTATTTTAATCTTGGTTAATTGTTGTATGTAAACATGATTTGTGTTTCTTTTCAGACTTTGAAATCAACATAGTAATTGTGTTTCAAGACAATCATTTGGTGACTGAAAACTTCCCTATCAAGCTGACCAGGTTTTAGTGAAGTTAATGGATTCCTTTATTGTGGTTTAAAATGGCCAAAACAACCCATTTACTGAACTGACTTTCAGAGAGGAAGATTAGTTTTAATTTTACTAATTTAAACTGTGCTAAGGCATATTTAACAAGCTTTCTTGAACAAATTTCAAATTTTGACCTCTCCAAAACTGAAGTTCTTCCAGTCCATGGCCCAGGGGGGTTACAATATGGGATCAAACATTTATATATAGGAACATAGAGGGGGGAAAATCTTTCGAATTTTTTCCTCCTGAGCAGATAGACCATTGGGACTAAGGTGAGTAATGTGGTCCCTGGCTTCTGTGTTCATTCCACCTTACATGAGAAAATGTGGTAGGGTCATTTATAAATGAGTGTAAAAATTATATTTGTATTTTGTAACAAGTGCAATATTTATTTTACATATTAAAGTAATGATTACTTTGTGAGTTGAGTTGTTATAACATGTATCATTAGCTCATATGGTGAGTGAAGTGTATTATACAGTACTGTGACATTGTATGCTGGAAGATTTGTTATGTAGTGATAATGAGTTGTCTTACTGATAAATGAGTAGCAGTAATGAGCATACAGAGTTTTGGTAAAAAGTATAGGAAATGAGTTGAAATTTTTTGCAATGTAGCAATAATGTTGAAATCCGTAAATTACATAATTTGAGCTGTTACAATTTTGTGGAGAAATAGAATTGCTCATTATGTACAGTTGCCTGTGAAGGCTTGACTCTTTGTCAGGGTTAGTTGGACAAGGTCAAGAATAAAAAAAATTTTATGTCAAGGCTCTCAACAAATTACTGCATGTAGAAGAGCTCTTGCATAACATGAAGGTTGCTTTTGTGGATAAATTCTGTATAAGCAAGGATTTAATTTTGGCATTATTAGTAAGGATGTTGAAATTGCTAAATATTTCAGGACAAACTGCTAAATATGCATCTTGCTAAAATTTCCACTTATACTGTATAAGTGGAAATTTAGCGAGACACATATTTAACATGCATAATCAAGCACTTGACTGGGCAAATGTATGTGGCACAAAATACATCTACAACTAAGTACAAGCAAATTAAAAGAATATTAAGACATACTGAAATTTTAAAAATTTTATTCAAGAAAGAACAGAGATGTATCAGTGTTCACGACAAAACTTTATACTAACTTGCAACATAACTGATATGATGTAGTATAAGTAACAGTTCAGTTGAACATTGTCCACAAATCTTTCAAATCAAATGCAGTCATGTTATTAAATGACACATATACATTAAATAACAAAGGCTGATAAATCTACTGGTGAGTCTTGCAATATTTCTTTGGAAAATTATCTTACTTCCAATTTATGAATATTTTTGGGATAAAATTTTATCAACAGCTTCAGGAAAGTCCTTAACAGTCAGGTATGGTTTGGGATTAATCTTTTCTTCATCTTGAGGTCTGTATTTACCTGGGGGAAAATGATATAAAATGTTAACACAATAAAAATTGTGTATATCCTCCATAATCTGTTTAACTTGAATAGTAATGATTTATCATACCTGTCTGTACAAGGATACCCAGCATTCCACAGTTCTGGGCACCATTTATATCATCTCTAACATCCTACAAATATGGCACACATATTTCAAAAATAAGCTATATATAATGACTTATAAGTTCATTATTTTATATGTATGTCAAAATATTGATGCAAGATTTTCTAAATAAATAAGAAACTGTACATCTCCAATCATGACACATTCCTCTGGAAGACAATTAAATTCTTCTACTGCAGACAAGAAAAAAGTTCTCTCAGGTTTTCCAGCAACTTCTGCTTTACAATCGGCTGCATATTCTAACCCAGTTACAAATGGCCCTATTGAAAATAGAGAAAAAGAACTCTGAAAAACCTGGCTCCAAGACCATAAACTGAGAATAGACTAAAGTCAAAATTTAGATTTTGAATAATTTCATTATTATTTAACGAACATACTTCAAAAAATACAAATTTGTTAAATATTTGAATACAAACATAGCTTGAAATTTTTGTATCATTTTGAAATTTATTTTAAAAGTTACACTGATTTGAAATTTTGACTTCATTCTGTTCTCTGTTTATGGTCTTGGGACCTGGCCCTTGTTGCAAAATTCATAATTTTGCTTTCGATTGTTTATTTTATTTGTTGCTGCTTCTCTTGTGAAGATTTTCCTTCACATTCCTATGCATGCATTTCTAAAAATGTATATTTTACCAAATAAAAAGATAAAGTTTAATTGTTCAAGGTTCTCCTCACTTTATTTGAAAAGTGAATAAGAATTCAGATTGAAGTCTCCCTCTTACATGACATATACCTGGTCCCAGGGATAATCCATCAGCTGTCTTATAATATCTGGCTTTGTGAATGGCTATAAGTGCAGCTCCATCTATCAATAACCTTTAAAAAAAAGTTCATGAGTCAAAGACCTCATCCAGTGTTCCACACAAGTCCTCTCAGAACAAGTTATATCAGCTATTTAGTACTTAATCTTGCTATCAATTTTGATGAAATACTACTGTACTGTTTATGAGAAAATCTTTACTTCGCAAAGATGATATTTTCTGAATATGTGATTTGTGAAGCTTGAAGGTATTTTACAAACTATATTACATGTACTTGTATTTCTCCATTTATTACACAACCATCAAAACTTAAATATCTATTTTGAAAATTGATATCAATTGATAAAAGGAGTACTGGTATGTTAATGTAGTACATGTATCTCACATGTATCTCATACAAACCGAAAAGCTTGATTAAGTTTGCTGTACTCAAATTTTTCAGGAGCTAGTCCTATCACAACTGCATTCGGAGACTTGGTTTCAATTCCTACAAAGCAAATATGGCATATATTAAGAGTCATTCTCCATAAAAAAAATATTGTTCTATTGCAATATTTAATATCAATTCTCTGTAATTATCAAAATTGGTTGGCCACGCATAGAAAAACATTTTGATTTTTTTTATAATAATTTTAAACAGCTATGTCATTAATTGTAAAATCTAAAGTGGGTTTATGAAATAGACCCTTGGTTGCCATAGAAACGGGGTGCAAAATTCTCAATTTCGTTAATTTTGAAAAACGTGTACTTATCAAGAAAAACTGTGTTCAGAAATGAAAAGGGATAACTTAATATGTTTTCATTATTTAAATTTAATTCTACAGATTAAAGTAATTATATCTGTAGTTTTAATTTAATCTCTCAATAGTAAATCGCCATTTTACATATTATAACATATCAGATATGTGATTGGTTTAGTGGAGTTTTTGGAGGCGTAAAATAAAAAAGGCACACTGATTACAAATTTAGTAATAATTAATTATGAAAGACTGATATTTGATTATATCAAAATATGTAAAATATTGGTGGGAGACTCAAAGATGTAAAAGGAATTCAAAGGTAAAGATTACTTTTTTTCTACATTTTGAAGCATTTTTTGCTTCCTAATTACTTCCCTTGAACTACTCTCTAACGTTTGGAGGTACAATGTGTATTGTAGTGAAATTGCATATGTAAATAAGTCCACTATGACCTTTCACCCTGACCTCATAGCCATCCACCCGTGCCGGCACGTTTCCTACCTCAGTCGAGAATTACCAGTCAAACCCTTCACCTGTGTTACCTGTTTGTTGTATTGCATATGTACCTGTGTTTACCCATAATGTAAACTCGGGTGTTCATCGTCACCTTTTATTGTAAGGTAGGCGATATATTATATTCACATAGTAAAATGGTATAATTTTACTACAATATTGACTAAATTTATTTTGATTGGCTTAGTTGCCAGGTACTCAATGTGTTGCATTGTATTGCAGTGCAGAGTGCAGAAGGGTGCAGTCATACTTCTATTGTTAAAAAAAAACAAATTTTTTACGACTCAATCTTTTCCAAATCTTCCCGCCCCCCCCCCCCGAAATATAAATGTCTATATAGAGATTGTACATGTGTAAAATCTGTGCCATTCAGTAGGTTTACTTTTTATGATGTGCTGAGAGAGACTTTTAAGTAAACATTATTTATCTTTATAAAATAAATTTCCACTTCTGTCAGTTTTCATTCATTGTTTATCCTATTATTTCAATTCTTTATTGGCATTAGGCATATATTTTACAGAATTGTGTTGTTAAAATATTAACTAGAGCAAGTTTAATTTGTTTCTATAAAAAAGTGCATCAAATGTTTATAATGTGTGAGCACAAGCATAAAGTAGATAAGTTTTTTAAATAGTATTCTATATATATCAGCAAAATATGGTCGTGTGATGTTCATAAGCAGAAAATAGGAAAACAGCATGTTTGTTTTGATGTCATTGCTTTATAGCTTCTATCTTTTAAACTTTAAATTTATTATATATATCCAAACTTACTGTACTATATGTAATGACAAAATAGATCAAGGTTAAGAATGCACTGGAAATATTGAGTTACATACTTGCCAACTCACCCGATTTTGTCGGGTCACACCCGATTTTTCAACCCGTAACCCGATTATTTTTTATGACCCGGCGGGTCATGCTTATCACCCGATTTTTGCCGATCAACCCGAAAATCTCCCGATTTTCCGGATTTGGTTCGTAAATTAGGTTGCACTTTTAACTTCCAGTTACAACCCAAGCTTAGATCTACGTAAACAATGCCGATGGATTAATTGTCAGTGCAGGTGTAAACAATTAACTCATTCAAATCAATGTTTGAAGTCAATTAAAATCATGGCTTCCGATAGAACTTAATCGTTATCAGGGCCAACAGGAACAAGTTGAACTAAACACATGTTTCTGATTGAACCAAGAAAAAGAGAAACGATATTCATGTACATATCAAGGAATCTTGGAAAAAAAACTTTCATTCTAGATAAAATAAAGTGATCGATAACAGTGTAGGCCTAACTTCACATTTA
>PRKT01000038.1:537651-577010 GCA_003671525.1 Saccostrea glomerata | reverse complement strand
GTTTAAACTAACTTATGTACCATCTATACAATGCACTGTTTCCTGAATTTCAAATCAGTGTGCAAAGTATTAAAAAATCGCTTTGAAAAAGGGTCTAAAATGGCAATTTTCTCAATTTGGCAAAATGCCAAAATCCCCAAAGCTAAGCGTTGTTAAGCCATTATGTAGAATTACAGTTTTAAAAAATTATGTTGTTATACTAGAGAGGAATAATGGTAGTTTTGAAACAAAAGTAGATTTTCCCATTCTCTTGTTTCTTTTAAGCTCATTTTTATTCAGTAAAACCTACAAAATCACGTTTTTTGGACAAATTTTAGGAAGAATTTACAGGGGAAACAATAGGTGCCGTTACCATGGCAACGAGACATTTTTTGAAATAAAAAACTATAAAACCATTAATGATATGACAATGTGAGTACACACAAAAAGTTTCATAGAAATTGAAAATGTAGCGTGGCCAAGCATTTTTGATATTGTTTGATAATTACAGAGAATTGATATTAATATATAGTAAATAAATGTGAAATAAACTTATGCAAATTAAGTTATGCAAAGTGAAAGCATTCACATGACAAATCAATAAAGAAAACCATTAAACATGTTAAATGAGCTTTTAATTTTATTTTGACATGAAGTATTCCTTGCAATGTCACATTTTTTGGATTAATGCTCATTTAACTGCTTCAAACAGTGCAAGGATATATCAATCAAATGCATCCTGAAATTTGTACCTGTAGTTTCAATAATTTCAAGATAAAACAAGTTTTTTGTTATAAGTTTTCGTGGGAAATATATATGCTAAAGCAGAATGATATTATACAGAAACTTTGAAAAAAAATATTAACTTCAAATCTGTCCAAGCCCCTTTATATAAGTATATTAATCAACAAACTGCAGTTATATTTTGCTTACCTTCAAAATCCTCTAAAGCTCTGTCATCTACAAGCAGGAAAGGCCGTAATGATTTTCTCTTTATTGATATTACTGCAGCAGTTAATGAGGTGAAGATTTCTGAGGATTCAATACTGAAGCCAATTCTTCTCAACCTCTCTAAAAGCAGTTTCTGTGATTCTTTTGTGGTGTTTGTTACAAATTTGATGTTTAAATTCGATTTCCTCAACCTGTTCAAATTCAAAATGCATTGTAATAAAAGAATCTGAAGCTTGATCATCTCAACAAATGTTTTCTACAGTGTATACATGTAAGTAAGGCAAATCTCACACCATTTTTATTCTACTTAGCATACATTCTGACATAAGTATCTTTGCAAGTTTGGACTTTAAGTCACTTGGGAACAGAACTTAAACCTGCTCACTAATCCAAAAAATGTAGGTCACTTCAAGCATCCAAAGCCAGTCTGGTAGTGTCTATTAATCCCTACTCCTTAGATGCATAATACATGCAAGTTAAATCAAAACAGAGTTTAATATAGGCCTAGTCAATAAACTTTACCCTTGTCACTCATCTGGAATATTAGGTCATATCAAGCACCTGAAGCAAGTTTTGAAAAATTTAGGTCAGAATTCGAAACTGGAATTTTACAAGTACTTTATTTTGTGGACGTAACATGTGAGACGCGAGAACTCAGGTAAAAGGAATGATGACTCTCCTGCACATATTTATAAAAAAAAGCAGGGGGTAGAGTCAGCTGAATCTCAGATTTCCTTAGATGCATCATTCAACAGTTAGTTAGATAGTAACATGTGAGGACTACCCTAATCTCTTGAGTGGATCCAACCATCCTAGTCACAGGCGCTTGTTTCATACAGGAAGCTTAGATTTCTACTATATAATAACACGTGTTATTATATAGTAGAAATCTAAGCTTACTGTATGAAACAAGCGCCTGTGATCCTAGTGCAACAAGCATCTTCTGAATCTCACATCTGGGGACTGGTTTAATAGTGTTTACCCATTATAAAAAGAATTTTGTGAATAAAACTTGATTACCATTATGATTCATCAGATCTTGCCTTTTCAATGCATCCAAAGACCCCGCAATCTCTTCATTTTCAATATGAATTGTTCCACTCAAATCTAAAAGAACGGTCTTAATTTTCCTCTCCATTTGATGACCTGATTCCGTAGAATATGGTTTGAAATTTCTCAGTAACTCTAGCACATTGCATGACAAGCTTGTTTTATTTTCTTTTCAGCACTTGTAGTTGTTGTAACTAATTTTACTGAGAGTGAAACAACGCTTTGTATACATCGGAAATAAATGACAGCAATGTAAAAGTGAGAAAGAAAACGGCTAGATCTACTGAAAAGAGGTATGAATATTAATTGTAAATACTATTCAAATTTTTTTTATTAAAAAACATTAAGGAGTACTTATGTGTGAATCAAATATACTTCTAAAATACTAGTTCTTGCTTGGTTAAAAAAAATTATTGAAAATTCATCATGTCAATCGGGTTCGGTAAACGAACTATTTTGGAATGACATGCATGATGATCATTGACTTCATAATATTTAACTTTATGAAAGAAGAATAGGAGAGAGAATTCGAAAATATGTATTTAAAAATGTAGTTTTTATTAGGATTTTATAAATTTAGTTATGCTGTCCCGACGTTTGAGGTCAAGACCACTACTGTTGTCTTGTCACTCATCAAGGTGAGCTTGGAAAGTGAAAGTGTTGGGCAATAAGTTTGATTTAGACACAAGGCTGACAGGGGTTTGATTTAGCAATATAATTAACTCAAGCTCTATAGCTTAATTAACAGATCAAGCAAGTTAAGCTATGCAGAATAACTTGATTTAGATATTATATCAAACTTTCCTACTAAGTATTATTAATATTAAACAGGTCGGAGAGAATACTCGAAATCGGGTATTATCCGTGAAATCGCGTATAATACTCGATATTAGGGTATCGTTGAATCCGCGAAATCGGGTATAGGAGGTGTAATCACCTAATAAAACTTAAACAATGGGATGGCGCATGTTGCCGAGTTAACTTTCATCTAGATACACATGTTTTCTAAAGGTATCACTAGCCAAGTAAGAATTTGGGCGTCAAGATTAATGCGCTCGGGACAACAAATACCCGTGGAGCTCAGTACATTTCATGATCTGCACACAAAAAGGCGTTCGATTTGCTTTATATTTTTCCTTATGTTGAAAGTATATGCATCTTCCTTATGTTCATTCCCAACACAACAGAATTGTAAAGTATCAGAATTCGGGAATTTATAATAATTCCACATCAACACGACAAACATGAACAATTTGTAAATAAATCAAATTATACGGAAACACATTTCACACACAAGATATGATGCCATGTATAAACAAGGGATTGTCTATCGTATCTAATTATGCGTCATTAATTACTTTCACATTCATCTTGTGCATAAAATCAAATTTATTTATAAATGTATAAATAATGTAATGATAAAAATGTCTAAAATTTCGGCTAAAAGAACCCTCTTTCTCATTTTTTGAAAATCTTTTCTTTTTTTATTTATCATTCATACATATATATTTGCAGAATATGTCTTCAACATTTTAGCAGAGACAGTGATAGTTTCAGGAATACAGATTATGAGAGAACATAACTGATGATCGTTTAATTTCGCTAAGTCGTCAATATTTTACCATTTCTTGGCGACTTCAAAGGGGGGAGGGCTAAAGGCTTCTTGACCTCCTCTGACAAAATAAACTCGAATGTGTTCTACATTCTTTGAATGTCACGGTCGCTTAAACTCGGTCATATATTTTTTATATATGGGAAGATTTATTCATCAAATAAATATCATATACATTGTAGGTAAACAAAAAGCAACCTGTTATTTTCTAACACAATATGAGATTACAAGTAACTAGAATTCATGTTTATTTAACACATTTTTCCATTATGGATGAGTATTAGGAAAAGTTATTGCCATGAGTAATACGTATCATAGATAAAATAACTCAAAGAAAACTGTGACAGATTGTCTAGAACCAACCAGATAGTGCGTTGTATTAGCATATTATAATGAGGTATAAGATAGCGATATAAAAAAAATATAGAAGGTAAAGAGGTAAAATTTACCCTGTCTATCAAATAGTATAATAAAGAAAGGAAGTGGCTACGATTTTTATGAAATTTTAATATCCGATGAGGAATTATATTCCCAAAAAGTAAGACAAGAGTTTCCAAGGCAATTGAACACTCCATTATTTTAGTTTGTTCATTAACATGTTCATAAACGTAAAAACTATAAGAAATGTGGAAACTTGACTATGTAATTCATATTTCAATATGACTGTACCTCGATACATATTGAGAAATTCAATGTATTATAAGCTCAAGAAAAGATGTACACATTTGACTTCTATTTATACCCCCCCCCCAAAAAAAAACAAAAAAAAACAAGAAAATCCAGTTCATATGACTTATTGCTCTCAATTTTCACACAAATGCATAAAATAAAGGTAAAATTGCATATCTTGTATCGATTAAAATGCAAACAAAAAATTTACGGTGTCTTTGAATAAAAATGTCATGCTAAATTGACATAAAAAAAAGATACTCACCTTCAATTAGCTATTTTCAAACTGTTTTCCCGTGGGAATTTATTTAATCTTATTTTATTTCTTCTTTATAATAACGTTGGTATTCTATTATGGCAGAAATATACAATTAGGACTCGCTTATACTGTACTCTCTAACTGTTAGGAATAATTTATATTTCACGTGAAAGGGACGCCATACATTTTTCAGTAAAAATACATAATACGGTGTTAGTCGTTTAATTTCTTTAAAATTTCACGTTTTGTGAATATAGTGCACAAATTAAAAAAATTAGTTATATGGATTACTTTAATGGGAAATAAAGACAAACGAAGTGTAGTTATTTGTGTTTAGAAATTATATTGAAAAATAATAATGCCATTGTGTCCTCTTTGTTACCCCAGCAGTGTTTGTCGTGTGATTTTAAACTTATTTGACAACCATATGAATTAGGTTTAATAAAAATAAATCCACAAGATACTGATGTACAAGTAACAGTTACTGGCATTATGCGCCGTTGCTTTATTCTTTAGTTTTTATAGAAAGTCGGAATACACGATTTCGCGGATTCAACGATACCCCAATATCGAGTATTATACGCGATTTCACGGATAATACCCGATTTCGAGTATTCTCTCCGACCTGTTAAAGTTGGTTTTAAAGATTTGTATTGAAAAATTGCTTTTATTCTCCAGGATAAATTAGGTAAAAGCTATCTTGTAATTTCGTATTTGAGACCGCTCATGTTGATTTAATGGTCGCAAACTGAGTCTTACTGGGGACACAAAAACAGAGCTTGTAAAACGGATGTTTGCGACCATGAAATCAGCATCAACAGTGGCAAATACCAAATTACAAGATATTTATTCCCATTCAATGCAATTTATATATTTTGTTTCATTGATATAGCTTAAATTTGATTTAACTTTTAAATTTAAGTTCAAATTAGTGATCAAATATATTAGATTGTATGCTTCTGTAATACTGTTTTGATTCAATTGATAATCAGTAGTAACTTTGGTCTGATTTGCAGTACTATAATTGATTGGTATTAATTCACATAATGTTATGATCCATGCCCCATAATTCACAAGGTTGTGTATAGTTATAGCTTTATATGTATATTAACTGTATTTCATGTGTATGATCATAATCATTAATATATACATTTTAACAATGTACTTTCTTTTTGCCCCATGAGTGCCCTTAATTGGTCAAACGAATTGATGTTGAACATTCCATTGATTTCTATTTGTTTTCTCTATGATAACTCTTTGAAAGTTAGTGGACTTGATTTCTTGATAATTCTCCCAAGCTAACAATAAAAAATGATTTGTTTGATGTACTCCAACTGACCCATCAAAATCACCCCTACCCAATCTTTTTTTTTTTCAGCACTTTGAATTTTGATTTTTTTTTTCTTCAGTTTCCATAATGTATTTTCTCTGGGATGCTTCTTGATCAAAAAGTGAAAATATTCAACACATTTTTTTTCTTTTGTATGCAGCACCTATCTAGCACCATATCAGCAAAGTGATCACAATGAATTGTGTCAATTTGGCATCAGAAGATCAAGTTCTTTAGTGGATAGAATAAAGAATACTGCAGCTAGGGGAAAGAATGCTTACCTCCGATTTCTAGGAAAACACTTCCCTACACTATATCAGTATCAAATGCAAGTACTGAATGGTAATTATCTGAATTGATTTAATTCAAGTTTTAAATTACATCACAATAATTTGAAAAAAGGACAGACAGACAGCTGAAAACACACAAGTTTTTATATTACATATACATATAGTTTTAAATGATACATGTAGAAAGCAAATATACATGAGCTTCTGAATCCACAAAAAGTAGTAGGGCTGGGCAAAAATTATCGATATTTTGGTATTATATTGCAATACAATGACAAAAAATATCATATTCAATTGCAGTATGTTTTTGTAATATCAATATATCGGCAAAATTCGTATACTAAGGAATTTCATCATTAAATATAAAAATTATTGTAAGAAAGGCTTGTTATTAATCCAAACAGTAAGACAGTAGCTGTTTTATGGATGTATTTCAGAGCATAACTTTGATAAAATCAAGATTTTTTTTCTTTTGGTTACTTATCATAGTAATGTACAGTCTGCATTTAAATTAAAGTTACATGTAATATAATAAGAAAATACCATTTTAATCTTCGTTGAAAATATTGCATGTACATTTATCATGAATCATGATGGTTTTTAATCATTTTTGTTTTTTTAGGGGTCCTGGATTTAAAAAGAGATGCACTCATATTTTTTAAGATGACCAAAGCTCTACGCACTGGTGGGAAACTGAGCACATACACTAGACAGGAGCTGATGGCATACCAAGAGGTCAGAAATAACCGCAACAGGAAAACAATGTCTTACCACTGTAATGAAGTTAATGCTGTGATTTTCCTCATTTATCCATTACATAGATGTCTGTATTATTTTGTAGATATCCCAGCAGAAGATTAAGTTGGTGCCAGTTGTCTTCATCACTGCTCTACCTTTCAGTGTCTTATTTTTACCTCTTTTGTAAGTATCAGACTGTACATATTATATATGAGGATTGTCCATAAGAAATAATTTTATATACAATAGATGCATATAGAACCATTTATTTTAACAAAAATGTCATTGTCCACGAACTTTTTGGACAACTCTCGTATAATCCATAAGCATACTTTTTATAAGTGGGGTCATAACTCATGGAATCATCATTTCAATTCAGAAATAACTCTCCCATTTCTGAAATCTGAGGAGGAGCTTTTTAGTGAAATACATGTATGAAGTTTAAGTATGAAGTAAGTGATTGACTTGAGTCAAAGATTGACAGTGGCTTTAACTATTGCCTATAGACATGCAGGGTAATTTTATGCATTGGCATTAATTAAATTCTTATTAATAAGCAAATACCAGATACTAACTTTGGAAAACCTAAAATTATTAAAACTTAAATTGACACACATGTAGTAAAGAGGTACAGGTGTACTTGATTTACATTCCTGTAGATTCCTTATTTTTCGCGAGCACTTATTATCGCAAATTGGCTATTCAACATCAAAGCACGAGAATAATTTTTTGTGAATGGAAGGTTGATCAAGAGAGTTTACATGGATTTAAGCAACAACAAAAAAACAGCGAGTAATTTTATTTCCAAGCGAAGCGTCACGCAAAATTACATGATAATTAATTCCTCGCGTAATTAGGAATTTACAGTAACTTTATAATAAGTTTTACCAGCAGGAAATGTTGACATGTTTGTAGAAATTGTAGTGGCCACTATTTTGAACCTCTGCCATTTCATTCTCTTTTTTAAATGCTTTGAATTTATATACTGTATTTTACATTACTTTGTACTGAATACCTAGCTTTTCATCTATTTCAGGTTTGCTTGGCCTGGTATTTTTCTAACATCTCACTTTATGTCTGATGCTCAGAGAACAGACGTGGAGCTGAGTAAACTAGAACACAAGCTTAGTTACTGCCAGAGTGTTCTAAATGATTTTGCTTTAAGAGTGGAAAAACTGCCCTCTCATAAACGCTCTCGGAAAGCAGCTGAAGAAATTCTAGATAAGGTTGTGTTATGAAGTAATTAATGTTTAGTCTTATCTTAATTAATTTGATATAGTTTTAGATTTAATAAATTTAAAATACATGTACAGTGGACCTTCAGATATCCGGATGCTTCAGTATCCGGATGATTTTTCATTGGAACGGAATTTCATAATGTTATTTTGTCTAGTTTAACTGGTGATTCAGGTATCGGGATGCTTCACATTTCCGGACAAATTGACTGGGAACCAAAGCGTCCGGATGAATGAGGCTCCACTGTATATTAAAATATACGGTACAGTTTTGATGTAAAATATGTATAGATAAAGTTTTTCTTTTATTGTCAGTTGGAGAAAGGAATTAGCATACGTTTAAGTGAAATTCTTCTCATTGCTGATATCTTTGAAGACAGAAAGTACCGTATGCATAATATACCATACAGATATAGGGTGAGTATAATACTATATAAACACAGGTGTATGTATCAGTTTTATGACTGTTAATTCCCTTGGACTGCCTGTTCTTATTATGCCCCCCTTCGAAGAAGGAAGGGCATATTGCTTTGCTGCTGTCTGTCGGTATGTCGGTCTTTAGGTCCATTTAGTTTCCACTCATTTTCTTCACAACGGTTGCACATACTAAAATGAAATTTGGTATACAGGTTTATCAGGTAAATATCTAGGTCAAGTTGTGATTTGGGTATTGCACCATTTTTGACAGAGTTATGCCCCTTTGACCTAGAAAAATTCCACTTATTTGTAGTTTCTGTTCATTTTCTTTGCAGAGGTTGCACATGCTGAAATGAAATTTTGTATACAGATTTTTCAGCTGAATATCTAGGTCAAGTTCTGTTTTGGGTAAAATTGCACATTTTTTGACAGAGTAATGCCCATTGGACTTAGAAAAATTCCACTTATTTGCAGTTTTCCGTTCATTTTCTTTGCAATGGTTGCATATATTGAAATGAAATTTGGAATACAGATTTTTCAGCTGAATATCTAGGTCAAGTTCTGTTTTTGGTACGATGGCACCTTTTTTTGATAGAGTTATGCCCCTTGGACTTAGAAAAATCTAATTCGGGGGAGGGGGCATAAGTTTTTTACAAACATCTCTTGTTTTTATATCAGCTTAAAGGAAAAGGACATTGGCACATCTGATTTAGAAGTACATGTACTTAAACTAGAAGTATTGCTTATTTACACTTTTTGAAATATTTAATTATCCTGAGACTGACAAAATAAGAAATCTACATTACTATACTCTTTATTTTAGCTATCTTTTTTTATATAAAGGATACATGTAGATCAAGTTCTGTGTTGTTGTTTTTTTGTAGATGCATCTAGCTCACTGTAATGAGCTTCGCATCAAGAATGTGACAAGAGATAATCAAATTCAATTCTTCATTGATAAGGCTCTGGCAAAGAGTACAGCCTCAGCACTGACAGATTCAGAGTTGAAATGGGTAAGATTTAAAACTATGAAGTTATTGAACATTGTCAACTAAGTCTTGTGTTACTGTAGTGTTGAAAATGCTCAGAAGAACAGAATGGTAATAATTATTTTAGAATATGTCTGTTATGTATTAAAGAAGAAACATTAGCTCATACATACAGAATACAAAGATTTTCCAATAACTTTAGGGTTACACATGACTTTGAACCTTTTGTCATTTGATTAATTTCTAGTATACTTTAATTAATGTTATCCCTGTGACCTACTTTTGACATTTTACGGCTAAATTTAAGTATCTTAGGTACTTATTGACTTAGATTCATCAAACTTTGTCAGATGATGCATTTTGGGTTTTCGAAGAATATCAACCAAAAAGTAGGTCATGGTGACCTACTTTTGAATATCTTGGGTACTTATTGGCTTAGAATCATCAATCTTAGTCAATTAATGCATCTTAAGTCCTAAGAAAATTCAATCAAAAAGTATGTCATCGTGACCTACTCATGGTATTTTATAGTTATATTGAAATATATTCAGTCCCCAAACTTTGTCAGTTGATGCATCTTGGGTCTTAGGATACTTAGAGGCTTCAATATGAATAAGAGTGATAGATTGTACAATGTATCAGAAAAGTGATTCAAGGCCCTTGGAGCTTTTCTGATCACATTTTGTCCGTCGTCTGTCCGTCTGTCTTGCTAGCTGTCCGTCTGTCTGTCCATCTGTAAACTTTTCACATTTTCGATTTCTTCTCAAGAACCACTGGGCCAATTTTGACCAAACTTGGTACTAATCATCCTTGGGTGAAGGGGAATTTAAATTGTTAAAATAAAGGGCCAAGTCCAAAGCCTCACAAGGGGAGATAATCAAGAAAAGACAAAAATAGGGTGGGGTCATTAAAAAATCTTCTTCTCCAGAACCACTGGGCCAGAAAAGCTGAAACTTATGTGGAAGCATCGTGGGGTAGTGTAGATTCTAAATTGTTCAAATCATGACCCCCGGGGGAAGGGTGGGGCCACAATGGGGAATCCAAGTTTTACATAGAAATATATAGGAAAAATCTTTGAAAATCTTCTTCTCAAGAACCACTGGGCCAGAGAAGCTGAAACTTATGTGGAAGCATTCTGGGGTAGTATTAATTCTAAATTGTAAAAATCATGACCCCCGGGGGAAGGACGGGACCACAATTGGGAATCAAAGTTTTACATAAAAATATATAGGAAAAATCATAGAAAATCTTCTCAAGAACCACTGGGTCAGAAAAGCTGAAAATTATGTGCCCATGGAAGGATACTGGGGTTGTGTAGATTTCAAAATTTCTAAATTATGATCAGTGGGGTAGGGTGGGGATGCATTTTGTATTACAAGGGGGAAATCTGGTAAAGAACAGAATGGTCAAAGCTTCTCAGGTGAGCGATGTGGCCCATGGGCCTCTTGTTTTTGCCCTTATCATTGGTGAAAAGTATTAATTTAATGAATACAGTATAATATCTTAACCAGAATTGTTACTGAGCACTTATACAGAATTGTGAATTTGAAATGTGGTATAATATTTTTGTCCCCTGCTGAAAAGGGGGGGTGGAGGGGTTGGATATTTATTTTGGTCTTATTGTCTATATGTCTGTCTGTAAAGTTTTTGTTTCCACATAATATCTCGAGAAAGCCTTTGAGCTTCTAAAAGTGCCCCCCCCCCCCCTCTAGATCCGCACATACTCTTCTTTTTTCTTAAGAGGGGGACACAGATTCTCAGAATTCGCTTGTTGCAAATGTGAAAGGGCAAAAATATTTTGGTATACAGTACGATAATACTTCTCACATAAAAAATAGATATGACCAGGCCAGAAGGTATGAAATGAAATGGAACCAAGGGTCAGTTTGGCAAGTTCACAGTTACTTTCCAAGAATTTATAGTTTCTGTCAAAACTTATCCTATCATTGAAGCTGATTTAGTTGGCAAAATGATTTCTTCTGAGACTTTGTCAAGATATTGACCAAAGGTCATGTTCGAAATCACTGTGAGAGAAAATCAGTTGTCTGAATCATCACAAAAAATATTCTTTCTCAGCTAGGTCATATTTGTCAACCAGATTTTGTTTTACTTTCACAGGGCAACCATTTCCCCTTATAATTTCTCAATTCTAGCAGAACTTAATTTACAATGTTTTTGTTGAATATGAATAAATTTAAATATTTTTACTGTACTGTATTTGCACTGAGGAGTGAAAGTTACAAATTATGGCAAAAAAAATTAATTTTGGGGAAAATTATTTGCATACTGATGAAGAATGCTTAATTCATAGTTTTAAATGTAGAGCATTTTCAAATTTCAGACTTGTTTTAAACATGGAGCAAATCCAACAGTAATGTCTCGAAGTGACCAGGTTAACTATGTAAACAGGTGGATCGAGTTCATAAACCAAGTCAATGGTATGTAACATGTTTCCCTTACAAGGTTACTCATGTCATGTGGTAGACTTCTAGCTCTTATCCACAGGCTGAGCACATGTAATAAGGTAATACATAAACAGTGGAAAGAGAAGCTTTTGTTCAAATCTTTTTCATTGAAAATGTTGTATACTTTTGAATAGATAATTTGTAAACAAAAAAATGTATCTGCTAATTTTCATGAATTTAATTTTCATAATTTTGTTCTGCAGAACTTGTAATAAAAAAAAGCATGTATTTTCTGAATAGGAGTTTTTATAAGTTTGCTCAAACCGTTTTTTAAAGCTCATTTCTTCATGAATGAAGAATTTAAAAAGACCTCAATGATCTTTTTCTCTATCTTTTTTAAGTTGGAAAGGATTTCACAAAATGTTTTTATAGATAAGCTCATTTCTTCATGATTAGAGTGAATTGAGTAGGACACAAAAAATCTTGTTCATACCAAGACCAAGGTAGATGTGTGGAGTATTAAGTGAGATGTGTCAAGCATTAGAGTTTTATTTGTTGTTTTACATGTTATTTACATATTAATTCCTTTTTTCCAGAAACACACATGCCTCTGCTTCTTCATGGTGTAGTTTTCTTAGGATATAATCACCCCAGTAACTTGCAAATGAAAGAAAAACTTGGACTGAAATGGAAACGAAAGACATACCATCATTAGAGAAATCCTAATAAATAATAAAAAAATATTTATAGTTACCATGGAGACAATTGAGATAGTCCTGAAGATAACACTAATGTAAATCTATGCATGTTTGCTTTTTAAGCACATAAACCAAGTTTTCTCGTGTATCAAGTATATGCAATAATGTAAACTCTGTTTGCTTTACATTTAATTTAAATATAACTTTGAAGTTTTATTTTTGTACATTTGATTAAGACCTTGATATATTGCATTTAAATAAATGCATTGACTTATGAAGTAATATTTATCTTTAAAATTTGTATTTTGAAAAATGAAGATACATATATATGTAATGCGCTGATCTGAGAGGGTGGGTTCAAGGGGGGCACTTTAAGAAGGGTGGGAGGGGCCATAGGGAGTTATGGTATAAAACTCAAAAACTTCTTGAGATAACGCCCAGAATGAAAGTTTTATATACACAGAATGTAAAAATTTAAGACCTTTACCTTTGACCTCAATATAAATAGGGAGTTGTGGTATAAAATGTCAGTGTTCTAGGACACCCTACATGACCCTACCACATACAGTGGAGATTTCGCCATGTTGTCACGGTGCTGTAGGAGACTCTTCTGCACTCACCTAGGTGTATTGCATTTTTATGGCGCTGTGCAGTCACAGGAAGGTTGCAGTCCCAATGTGACAGCGGTTCAAGACACATACTTCTCTGTTATCTGCTTTTGATTTTGACAAGTTGTGTTGCCATGGCTACATGTAGTAAAAATTAGAAGTCTTTGATGACTGTAGCTCTACTGGTTTGTATTTATAACAAAGGTAAAAAAGCACCTGACTTGACACTATGCAGCAGCAATAAATAGAATAATGATCCTTGTTGAGTCTTTATGGCAAGATTTATTGAATCGTATTAATTAAAACAGTTCCAGGAGTCGCGTTTTTGAAAGAATTTCATTTTTTCCTTTTTAGTAACCATGGGGATACCATTTACCAAAAAACAATACATTAGATTATGTAGAACACTCCTACTGCGCATCGGTAAATGTACTTTTTAAAATTATTTTGTTAACCTTCACTTTCAAAAAATGAAATGCATCGTAACATGTCAAATGCAGAAGATTTGTTACATATCTGTAAAACTTTCAATGTGACCACAAAAATGCTTTCTGGAACACTCGTCACTGTATATGAAACTTTTTTATTAGCTCACCTGAGCTGAAAGCTCAAGCAAGCTTTTCTGATCAAGCACTGACCGTCGTATGTCCGGTGAACAAGCCTGGCCAAATTTGCTCGGGTGAACCTTGTGGCCTATGGCTGTATCAGCCGCTTGATCTTTTAAAAATCATTGACAAATATTATTGTATCATTGCCCTGTGAACAGAAGTTTGTCTATCTGAATTTTTTCAACCAGAGAGCTACAGATCTGCAGCTACATAATTATTAGATACACTGGAATGCAGTGACGCAAGATTGAATGTGGCTCCCAACCGTTTGTTTTCGATATGCATATCATTAAATTCATTCATGATTATTGGTGGGCTACATAAAAGCTTTCAAATTTACGGGTTTCTAATATTGCAAAAATATTAAATGTTCAATCTATGTATTTTATAACAATAAACACGAACCAAAGCCAAGTATCTTATGAAATCTTGAAATTTGGAATCTGACTTGGACTGTATTATACCTGCACATCATTCAAAAGTAGATCACTTGAGATTGGTCACCGACTTCTTTTTTAATTTTTTTTTTTTTACATATGTACTTTACCTTCTTTGGTACACAGCAAAATTTTTTAGAATGATGTCAGAGAGATAGAGAGAGAGTCTGAACAATTTACATGGATGTAAACTTTTATATCTTTATTGAGTAGTTTTAAGGTCTTTATATTTTTGTTTGAAATATCGTTTCTGGATAATTGCATCCGTAAACTTTTTTTTTCTTCAAAATTATTTTGTTTATCTACACTTGAAATGAAAGTTTGCAAAAAATGATAAGCATGATCAGATGTCATACACAAAAAGAAAGATTTACTTAAGATCTCCAACTCTAGTGGACTACATTCGCTATCCTTAGATAACAATCAAGTACATAATACTAGACTGATATTAAATTAAAGGGGTTTATAGTAGAAAAGGATTTACCGAGAGTTTCAAAAAGAAAGAGGGCGTACATGCGGGGATAATCCCCCGCTCTTGGAAAATGTTTCTCAATTTTCAAAATTCACGGAAAAGTATTTTTCTAAAATCATGTTTTCGATAATGTCATCTTCATAACATTTTATTATTTAATTTTACTGAATGACATATCATTTGACAATCCTTTTTTTTTTAGGAAAATTGGTTTACAGCCATTCAAAATGAATTTTGAACATGAATGGGTCAAGTCTCCATTCTTCGTTAACGCTTGAATGGTAACGTAAATGTGAAATTTATTACATTTGTCCAAAAAATGAAATCTGAACCCATCCTATATGAAAATCGAACATTTCTGAAAAATGAACGCTTCATTTAAATCACATTGACACACGCATACACTTCGTAGCGTAGTGCATGGTTAACGCAGTCGGTCTTGCACCAAACCCAGCGCTATGGAGAGAGTTCGAATGCTTCGTGAAGATTTTTCTTTTTTGTTTTCACATCTCTTAAAAACATGAGTGAAAAATAAATTATTAATAACATATTTAAACAATGAAATACAGAATTTAATTTGTTAAAGATGATATCAATTATAAACCATATAATTTTCAAAAATACATGTACTTTTAGAATTGAGAAGCATTCTTTAATGAACTAATTATAAGGCTAAGCAGTAGTTAATAAACAAAGATTGCATTGAAGTCTGTGAGAAAATGGTCCATGTTGGGAGTTTTATTCAAATTAACCATTTGAAACTCCTTTCCTTAAATTGTGTAAAACAAATGAATGGACATACGATCATTTTCAACTTCAGATTGAAAATTTATAAAAGACAATAGTATAACGAAAGAATAGAAAAAGGGACTTTTTATTCTCTTTAGACAAATGGACAGGCTTTCGCCTACATCCATGTAGGCGAAAGCATGTCCACTTTTGTAAAGAGAAAATTAAGGTACTTTTAACGAACTAAAATTGACCTTTCGACATAAATCCCAAAAAAAACATGGATCAATGATAACTTTATTTAACACATTGATATCAGTTGGACAATATCAGTGTTCAGATCGTCTTTTTCGTCTACCAAGCAGCCATCCGCCCGGCTCTTTGTGTTGTGTGACGGAGAGCTGGAGGTCCAGGCAAACCAGTTGTTTCCCCGTGGCGTTCTCGTTCACTTTTACATTCACATGGTAGTCACCCTATAATAGAAGCCACGTCAGATATCTTTATCAATCACGACTGGAAAAAATTAATTTCGTTTAAATCTTTAAAAAAAAATTAACAAAAGTGTTGAGATTTTTTTCTAATTCTACACTTAGGATACATGTAGAGGTACACATGTATTAGCCATTGTAAGAACTAACAACCATACAGTTTATATATAAAACTTGATCAAGTACCGCTGCAAACCAGGTGAGAACAGATGGAATACTGGGGATACTGATTGTGTAGTCGTTGATACGGAGATCCCTAGCTGGCTGGGGACACTGACTAGCATTAACCCCCACACTGCTCAGCATAGTCTGGATTTGTTTGCCGATACCTCCCATTATTCCAGCCCAGTCCTCGGTGATCATTTGGTTTACCGTTCTACAGAGATCGTTGTACGTACTGAAACAAAAATGTATTTAGCACATCACAAAGGTGGAAAATTTAACCATCATTCCGTCTTTTGTGGAAAATTCTCTCCGATCGACACTCAAAACAGTTCGTACATAACATTTCTACGATACTAACCTGTATAAGAGAGAGAGAGAGAGAGAGAGAGAGAGAGAGAGGGATGGGTTTGACATATTCTAAATAAATTACCAGGAGCCGACATGTAGCAGGCACGGGATGGGAACCTCCAATCCTAGAAACGTTTTCCTTTTAACAGAGAGGGACATTCTTGAGCTTCCAATGGTATTTGTCAGACTGGCATCAACGGAGAGATGTATGTCACCCGGGACCTGCACCGGCATAGGAGTCACAGAAACGCTACGGATAACGACATCACTACTGGAACCTGGAAACGGAACATATTACCATGGTTTGGAAAAAATAATCACAAAAATAAAATAATACTAGACTGCTAAGTATAAATACATGAATATATACTTAGGTAGCAAAAAATATTTAAACACATGTGACTTTCTTCAACCAGCTAATTAATGCCTTTCTTATCCCAGTATGTAGGTTGTTAAATTTGAATAATGTGTAATTAAATAACGAGTTCCTCATCTTCAGCATTATTTTTTTTAGAAGTAAGCTGCGGTTTCTTCAAAGAAAGAACTCAATCTCCCTCCCTCCAGAGAGAGAGAGAGAGAGGGAGAGAGAGAGATTGTTTGATATGAAATTGTCTGGCTGCAGATTTGACGTAAAAGAAATTATTGTCGTCTTAAGAAAAAAAAGTTAATGATTTACAATTCAATTTTTTGACATCATCATGTTGGTAACTTAATGTACATGTGCGGTTAAAATAAGAAATCAAATCACAGACGTCAGAAAAAAAGAAATGTTACATGTATAACATAATTGCAAGCAATGCAATTTAATATAAAATTCGTTGTAATTCCTGGATTTGTTTTCTCTGCTTAGAGAATATTTACCAATTTTGAGTTACATAAATGTCTTGTAGTACTATTATCACATGGGTTATTAATTTCTTTTATGGGATAAGTAACACAGTATATAATTTAAAAAAAAAACAAAAAAAACACAACAACAACAACAACACATTATTGAAATCGATTATTGTAATACACAGGACAGTAAAGTACAAAATGATTTTCAACCAATAATTTAGAAGCATAGCAGAAACGGTTTTCCTTAGGGATAACTGGTTTAAGGTAACTGCCTGTTTCAATGAATAGTAATTGTGCACTGATTCTTAATTTTGTTAACTCTGATCTTTCATGCTTTTTTTTTTAAAAGGAAACTTTAAAGTTATCCTGCAATTTATAATCATGACAGTTTAAGATTTTACTACTGAAGTGAAGTTTTCCAATGTTAGAAGTTGAAATTTTGCTCAATTAATAATAATGAAAAAATACTGTTGTGTTTTTTTTCTTTCGTTTAACTCTAACATACATGTACTGATTTAGCGATTACATTTTGTTTCTTTATAAAAGGGTTTGTTTAAACTATTAGAACGAATTTGATAGTGTACATAGACAAATCGGTTCCCCGACGTCAGGGGCATGTCCTGCACTAATTCCCGTCAATGGAAGTCAACTCACTAAAGACGTACCTGCAAGATTAGAAATTTCTAAATATCTGTTCTAAAAAATTACCACAGTCGGTCATCTGAAGTTGTGTTATTTCGGCCAAAGCCAGAGAAAGTCCCACCATTAGACAGAAAATGCTTCCCCCCATCTTTCTCTCTCCACCTTCTGATTGCGAATACGGAGCAAGTACACCTGGGTACTAAGAAGAACAAGCCGAGTGAAATGTTCGACCAACATTCAAAGATTTGAAAAAGTTATATTTAGTTTGAAAAAATATGTTTTTTCAAGGACATCAAATTTATACTGAAAGACATTATAGTGTTAACCGATTTTATCCAATATAGGTACGCATATTTTCGGATGTTAATTTATTTTTCCCAGATATTCTTCATGCAATAGGTTATATGTATACCGGGTATATATTGCTTGACATACATGTATATGTTTTTGTGACCATTTTATTTTTTTTATTATCTATTGTAAAATAACCAAAACAATGCTATTGTAGTATAAATTTCAAATAAATTTAATTGTCAACATTCAAAATATCGAAACTATATTTATGCCAACACGGAGACATGCTTGAACATTTTGTTGGCGTGGCCTTCGCATGTCTCAGAAGAAAGATGGACGTTCGTGACGATGCAGACATGTTTGTTCAAAGAGCAAACAAAAGATGGAAAATTAGGTCAAATAGCACTAAATCTAAGATATACTGCACCTAAAAACAGTAAGTGGCAGATAAGATACTTTAATTAGTAACAAACTAGATCATGACCCCAGGGGGTAGGGTTGGGCCAAAATGACTGATCAAAGTTTTACATAGGAATATATAGGGAAACCTTTTAAAATCTTCTTTTCAAGTACTTCAAAGCCATGCTTAGCGATATTTTTAGGGAATCATCCTCAGGTAGTGTAGAATCAAGTTTGTTCAAATCATGACCCTCTGGGGGGTTAAAATTCAAGCCAAGCGCCCCCCCCCCCAGTAAACTTTCAATTCTGATATGATATGTGCTTTTTCCTAGCCAATTGCTCAGGTGAGCGATGTGGCCCCTGGGCCTCTTGTTGGTGTTATGTCGTGGCTCTAATGATAATATTCAATCATGAATTGAAAATGTATAAATTCTTTGAAAACCTTGAATATTGCTCCTGAGTATTACGTGCATAGGGCTTTGCATGCTTAGTTTTATTCGCCGGTATAGTCGTAGTTTTAGAGTTACTTCCCGTTGTTATGAAACTTGCGTGGCGCTATTTTTAGCACTGGGCACGTGTTGAAGTAAACAAAACTTGGTGAAAAATGCAATATCTAGAAAAATAGAACGTTTAGAAAAAAGGGACACTGGTCCAAATGTTCCTTTGTGTGTTACCTTCAGAAAATACTACCCATTCATCAGTTTTAGTCATATTGAAACAAAACATTTCATACAACAGGCTACAATTCTTATAATTATTAATTTCTGAAAAATGTTGCCTGGATGCCATGATTACTGACTTACTATATTAACATTTTTTCTTTAAATTCCTTTAGAAGGTAACTACAGTTTGGGGCAAATTTTGGTACATTTGTGAAGTAAGATACGTACAGGATAAATCCTTTTCAATTTAATTATTATTTTTTTAGCTTTAAAAAATGTTAGTTTTTCCATGGTTTTGTGTTGCAGTGGTTAAGTTTAAAAATTGTAAAATCAATCATTGATTAATGAAGATTAGGACGTCTAAAACACACTTGTGTTTTTCGGCCACATTTCGCCTATGCACAGCTTCCTCCATGGTTGAATTTTCAAATGTGGAGAACACTGGCTTTGACACCTCGTATTCTTTAGACAATGAAAGGTTGTTACCTAGGTTATTGAATTTTATATTTAAAGTAGTTTAGTTTTGCATCATGTGGTAGAATGAGTGAGTCAGAATATCAGTATTGATTTTCCTTTGCATTATTCATATTGATAATTCTTGCAGGGAATGAGCTACAATTATCTGTTACTCCTAATCAATATATTGATTTTATAAAACATCTGCTATGTACAGGTTGAGGACAATTATTTATACTAGATAGCAAAAATCATGAAATAAGTTTTAGACTTCTTTTTGTTAGGTTATTGTTAGGTCATTCTTGCAATACAGTGAGAAAATTGAATACTAATATCATACATGTGATAATTTCTGGACCCAAATACTGTGCAGCATGCAGTCTTCAAAATACTTGAAGTTTGGTGAAAATACTGTACATTGCTTATCAAAAAACTGTACAAAAAGCTAGACAAAAAATATCAAAATTCAATGTAAAGTGTTCATTTATTAAGGTCAGATGACATGTTCCGCGACATTTACAGTGAGGTCGCCGATAACGAATCACTTAGTAAATTTGCTTTGATAGTTGCAACCCAAAAGTACTTTAAATAAAGATAATAAATGGATATATAAATTTCTTTTAGCTGAAATTGACAAAGTATTAATATACTTCTCTTTTTGTTTTACCATATCTTACTATGTGATATTTATTTAATAAATGAAAAAAGTTTTATTTTATGACATTATATAGCATGTCAGTGACATCCAAACACTAAATCTGGTTAGATATGCTTTATTTTATTTCAAAATTAGAAATGATTATCATATTTTTCCTTCTATTCTACCATATCCTACTCTTTGATATTTATTAAGCAATAAGTTTTATTTCATGACTTGTTCTAGGCATATTGTATTGGGGGGGGGGGGGGGGTTACCCCCCACCACAAACACACACCTTTTCCCAAAACTTAATTTTTCTTTTCGGTCCTTTTGGGTAAATAAACGAACTGCGCTAAATCAAAGGTTTTACAAGGCTTGGAGTTGGATCTGTAGTCTCCGCTTTATCTGTCCGAATTTTCTCAAGCAGAGAGCTAAACTTCTACCTGGGTACAATCGATTTACTTGTCGGTCGGCACGTCAGTATGATTGAGTCTAATTTGACCGAGTATCGAAACAGCGCGACATTATGTCAAGTGAAATCAATTACTGAACTTCTTTTTTTATGAAAACAAACTTACACTCAGTTTCTCTCTATCATCTCAATGTTGAAGTTTGTAAACGTGTCATGATGGTCATGGTGGTCAAATATCCTGCTTTGGCTCATCGGCCTCCCTTTGTAAATTACCGATCACGTGATACCAGCAAAAACAAATATAACCGGTTACCAGTAAAATCGACCCTAATGTAAGTCGGTCTCAGAGATGTGTCATTTGGAAAGAAAATGCTTCCTCAAAAGACAAAAACCCAAGAATTAGTTTAAATCTCTTGTTATCATTTTAATTATAAAGAAAAACACATCTGAAAAACAACTGGATTCTTTATGTAAGAATTGCTCGGTAACTATGGTAACTCCACGTCCACGTGTAACCCTGTTTTTCCCAGAATAACAAGGATCAGACAGCCTAGCAAACTCTACCCAGAGTTATCGTTCAAATTATACTCTGGGTAGAGATTGACAGCCTGGTTCTTTGAAGGCTTTTAGATATAAACATTATACAGCCCTGTAACAAAAATAACCGGTATTTACAATCAGCATATTTTGTATTTATAAACAAACATTTAACATGTCAATTTAAAATCATATATCTGGTTGTAATATATTACACTTATCAAATTTTATTGCATATTATCTTTATAATTAATTACTTTATCCAAAAATGATAGAAAATTACTGATATTACCATATGGAAATATTGCGAATAGGAGGTGCACAATGGCAATATGTAATAAAGATTCTGTGAAAGTTTCATTAAATTTCCTTCAGTGGTATGAGAGGAGTTGCGGATAAGAGATGGATTCCCCTAAGCGTAGCAGACGGACGAACGGACGTACAGCTAGACGGACGGATGGACGGAAACACCGATTACTATATACCCCCACTTTTCAAGCGGGGGGTATAATACGATAAGATGCACATGGCATATGCTACTGGGATATATAATAAATAGGAACAAATAAACCTGCATTGTTGTACCCAGAGTACAAATGTAACGCCCATCCTCATCCTCATCCTATTGGTGAATTTTTTTGTTGAAAGACATATTTCGAGATGTATTTTACCAATTACTAGTATCAATAAAAAAATTATCAAATTGGCGTTCAGTCGATAGATGAGCTTAAAGATATACAATGAATAGCGACCATATTTTGAACCCAATTAATAATGGTCCGATATTTTTTATCATGGTAGCAATTTGAAGGGTTTTTTTTATAAATAAATATGCTCCAACAGAGGAATTTCAAACAAATCTTTTGGTGAAAATATGCATAAACTCTCTCTTTATTAAATTATGATTGACCTTTGAGTTTGACCTATTTTTAAAAATTTTAATCTTGGCCATAACTTTTGAACGGCAATGGCTAGGGCTTCCATTCTTCACAAATGTATTCTTTGTGACAAGAAATAAGATGAATCATTTAACACAGAAATTGGTGATATCACCAATTCGAATTAAGGTGATATCAACTTTTTGAATTTCTTACAACAATAGATAATGAATGCTCTAAAGACAAGACTTTGGATTAGATCTCAGGTCTTTCAATGTGGTGATGTTGAGAATGAAGCGGTTGACGAACACTTAGGTAAAATCTGCAACCTGTTCAACGAATCAAGCAAGAAGACTCTAGGGTTTAAAAGGCAGGTGCATAAGGAATGGATTACACCAGATACTTGGAATATCATTGACAAAAGGAAAGACCTTAAAACTAAGCTATGTAACACCCACTCGGAAAGAATAGAAAAGAGACTAAGAGCTAGCTAGAACAATATTCCAGCTGCAATAGAGATGTGAAGAAAGCAACAAAGAACGACCGTAACAGTTTTATAGCAGGCACAGCAAGAGAGGCTGAGAAAGCTGCTTCTGAACAAAGAATGGGAGATCTCTATCAAATAACAAAAAAGTTGAGTGGAAGGAAAAGAAAAGAAAAACAAACATGCCTGTGAAAGACAAGCAAGGCAACCTCATTATATCTGAAAGAGAACAAGATGAAAGATGGAGAGAACATTTTGAAGAAGTGTTGAATTGCCCGAAGCCTAGCCTACTGCCACACATACCGGAAGCTGACACTGATTTAGAAATTGAAACAGAGGAACCATCTAAAGCTGAAATATGCAAAGCAATAACAGCCCTTAAGAACAACAAAGCACCTGGAAATGACCAACTGTCAGCAGAGTTATTTAAATCATATCCAAGCATTGCAGCAGATATTTTACACTCATTATTCACCAAGATCTGGAATAATAACACAATACCTACGACATGGTCCAAAGGAAATACCATTAAAGTGCCAAAGAAAGGAGATCTTACTAACTGCAATAAATGGAGGGGCATCACCTTACTATCAATACCTAGTCAGATTTTCAGCAGAATAATAATTGACAGAATTAAAATTGCAATAGATGCCCCCCTCCCCCCAAAAAAGACAAGAGCAAGCAGGTTTTAGGAAAGGAAAAAGCTGTTGCGACCAGGTGTTTACCATACGAAATATATAGAGCAATGTACAGAGTGACAAAGGCAGCTTATAATTAACTTTATAGATTTTGAAAAATCCTTTGACAGTATCCACAGAGAAAGCTTATGGAAGATCTTGAGACCTTATGGAATAACACCAAAGATAGTAGAAGTGATAAAAGCTTTTTACTTGAAGTTTAATTGCTCTATAGGCAGCTCATCGGTTGCATGCTTCATAGTAAAATCTGGCGTGAGACAGGGATGTGTGATGTCAGCTCTCCTTTTTATCAACCCGTAGGTATTTAGTTTTTGTCGTGTCCGTCTGTCTGTCTCTCTGTTTGTCTGCAAAAACTTTTACCTCGCCCATAACTTTTGAATTAGTGGAGCTATGATTTTCATATTTCACATATGTATTCCTTGTGACAAGACCTTTCTTTGGGTACCACCAAATTTAACATTTTGACCTTGACCTTGGAGTTTGACTCACTTTTATAGAAAAATTCCAAACTTTAACTTTGGTCATATCTTTTGAACAGTAGATACCAGGACATTTATACTTCACATATATATTGTTTGTGGCAAGACCTTTCATTGGATACCACTAACTTTGACCTTTTTTTGGTGATTTCCATACTTTTCAAAAAACTTTATCCTTGGCAATAACTTTTGAACGGTAAGGGCTAGAGCTTTCATACTTCACATATGTAATTCTTGGGAGAAGACCTTTCATTGGATACCAAGAACCTTGAACCTTTGACCTTGACCTTGGAGTTTGACCTCCTTTAAAAAAACAAACCTTGACCAAATCTTTTAAACGATAAGGGCTAGTTCTTTCATTCTTTATCTATTTAATCCTTAGGGCAAAACCTTTCATTTGATATCAAGATCTTTGACCTTGACCTTTGAGTTTGACTTACTTTATAAAATTTTAACCTTGGCCATAACTTTTGAACGGTCAGGAGTACCATAGGGCTTCCATAAATCACATGTGTATTCCTTGTGGCAAGACCGTTTATTAGATATCAATAGTCTTGACCTTTTGACCTTGACTTGGAGACTCCGTACTTATGAAAAACTTTAACCTTGGCAATAACTTTTGAACAGTTACAATGAGAACTTCCATACTAATCATGTGTATTCTTTGTGGCAAGACTTTTATTGCATACCAATAATCTTGACCTTTTGACCTTGACCTTAGAGATTTCAGTACTTATGTAAAAACTATAACCTTAGCAATAACTTTTTTCGACCTCGATCTTGGAGTTTGACCTACTTTTAAAATCTTTTTAACCTTTGCGATAAATTTTGAATGGTTAGAACAAGGGCTTACATACTTCACATATGTATTCTTTGTGGCAAGACCTTTTTTAACCTGACTTTGAAGAATTCTGTACTTTTGAAAAAAAAACTTTACCCTGGCCATAATTTGGGAACAGATTGTGATAGGGCTTTCATATTTCACAATTGCATTTCCAGTTAGGAGACCCTACTTTAAGTACCAATATATAAAAATTGCATTTAAGAAAAGTTTAATCTTCACTATGATGCCATAGGGGGGCATGAGTGTTTTACAAACACATCTTGTTTACCTTTTGACCTTGACCTTGGAGATTTCCGTACTTACGAAAAAACTTTAACCTTAGCCATAACTTTTGAACAATAAGGGCTAGGTCTTTCATACTTCACATATGTAATTCTTGTGACAAGAGCTTTCATTGGATATCAACAACTTTGACCTTGACCTTGTAATTTGACCTACTTTTTACAATTTTTAACCTTTGCAATAACTTTTGAACGGTAAGAGCCAAGCGCATTCATACTTCAATATGTAATCTTTGAGTCAAGGCCTTTCTTTAGAAATCAACAACCTTGACCCTTTGACCTTGACCCCAGAGTTTGTCCTACCTTTAAAAATGTTAACCTTTGTCATTACCTTTGAACAGGTGGTGCTAGGGTTTTTATAATTCACATTATATTTCTTGTAAAAAAAGCCTTACTTTATGTACCAACATATTTGATCTGCATTTAATATAAAGCTTAACCTGCGCTGTGTTTCTTATACAGTGCATCAGTGTTACACAAACACATCTTGTTATCTTGAAGACCTAGACTACGCAGATGACTTGGCCCTACTATCACATCTAGAAAAGCATAAATGATATGCAAAGTAAAACATCCAATTTACAGAGAAGAGCAACACAACGACATTTTCCTATCTTGGCAGCATAGTAACATCAAATGGGGGTGCGGACAAAGATATAAAGGCCAGACTAAGTAAAGCTAGGGGTGCCTTAATAAGCCTCAAGAACATCTGGAAAACAAATTACATAAGTAGAAGGACAAAAATAAGAATATGTAACAGCTGCGTCCTTTCTGTCCTACTCTTTGGGGCAGATTGCTGGAGACATATGCAAACTTTCTAGTTTCCACAATGGATGCCTCAGAATGATCATGAGAATTATCATTATTATAGATTAATTACCAATGTGGAACTCCATGAGAAGGCCAACACAGACAACATGTGAATTTTGTTGACTAAACGGAGATGGCGATGGAAACGTAGGGCATGTGTTGAGTAAACCAGGCAACAACATCACTAAAGTAGCCCTAAGACGGACACTAGGAGGAAAGAGAACACCTTGTCGGCCAAAGAACACCTGACGAAGGACTGTTGAAAAAGAAATGAGGGACCACTAACTAACGTGGGGAGAACTGGAGAGAAATTCTAAAGATAAAGAGAAGTTGAGAAATCTAGTCCTTGTTTTTATGTGCCCGCGGGCATAACAAGGACTAGGTAGGTGGGTAGGTATTATATAAATTTAATACATGTATTAACTCTGAAAATTCCAAATCACATGGAGGAGAGGTTCGGACTCCCTGCACTAGATCCGTGCATGTGTGATATCCTGTATTTATTAGGAAAATGTTTGTTTTGTATTGTATGTAAATATTATTATGTGTGAACTATGTTTTAATTTATTTCAGTTTAATAAATGACCATTTAAATAAACTTATTTCAAGAAATTCGAATTAGTCCGTGTTTGAGTTATTCTTATTAGCTACTATTTTTATATCTTTTGACACGGATGGCTGGTTTTGATTTCTCATTCAATGGTTATCTTGATTTTGTAAGTTATTCCCGTGCTGGTCGTTTCTCGGGTGGGGCAGATTTTGACGTTAATTCAGTCAACTTGTAGAGTTTGGGTCTTTGGATTTAAGGTTTGTTTTATTAGTTTTCTTATTTAATACTGAGTATATGTATATACTAATTTTCCTTTATTTCATTTAATTACCACTCGAATACGTGTATGCCTGGCCAGACCGTGTATTTTGTAAGAGTGTGGTCAGTTTAAACTTTTATTTTGTTTACATTTACAGATTTGATTTTTAATTGCATTTTCATCGTAATTCAGAGTATTATTTTCATAGTTTTAAATGAGAGAATGACTGAGTGAGCAGGATTAAATAATTTTGATAAATTTTCATAACACCTTTATTTCAGTCATTGAGTAAATTATTTACACAGAGTATTGAGATTATAAAGCCTATTAGAATATATTCATTATACAGGGAAACATAAATTGAACCATCGCCCTGCGGCATTTGACATTTTTTACCTCTACACCTCATGTGAGGTAAGGGTATATTATAGATTTAATCCAGTTCTGGTTACTGAAAGTTTAATTCCTTAATGCTGATCTTTTCAAAGATCACCTAAACGAATCACCAATATGTACAAATTGTGGATATCAAAACGAGAACTCACTGCATTTTTTCTTGTATTGTCAAAAATATGCTCCACAACGACATAAGCTGATTAAATACATGAATGAGAATAACATACCAATTAATATAGAAAACATATTATATGATGTTGATTCATTAAGTCTGGATAAAAAAAAATTCATTTTTTTAGTCATGTACATACCTTCATGAGAAACTCTAAGAGGTTTTCAATGAAATTTTAGTTTATTATGATACTATTTCACCTATCGAATCAATGATGTCACCTATACAGATTTTGAATAAGTGATATTACCTATTTGATTTATTGATATAGTTGACATCTGTGCTCAAGGTAAATTGTACATAATATACAGTTATGGAATGGGTACGAGGGAAATAGCAAATTTATGGTTCCCCGAGGGAGGAAACTATTTCCCGAGGCGGCGAATATCCCGAGTTCCTATTTCATAAATGTTTTATTATACCGAAACAATCATAAGCGATTTAATTTTTGTCTCGCCTGCGACGAATGTCGCGAAGCGAGACATAGCGACCAGCTTTTGGGTCCTTTTGGGTTCCTTTTGGGTCCTTTTGGGTTCTTTTGGGTCCTTTTGGGTAAATCGACGCACCGTGTTTTTGCCAATTTTTATGTTAAAGCTGAACAGTTCTCATAAATAGGCACTGTCAGACGGGTATATAAACCATCCTATTTCGTTACACCAGATTGTACACTTGAAACTCGTGGCTGACATGTAGTACTTACTCCTTTGGTGGTCTTAAATTTTTTTTCGTTTATTTATTGTTTTTATGTGCATTTTTTGTTTGTAAATAATGTATTGACCTGTATTTTCCCTGATACTTTTGTCCTGTTTTGGAGAAAATACGTAAAATTTGAAAATTCATCGAGATTGAGTAGCACACAGTGTAAGATATACATCTGCACTCGTCAGATCTCTACATTGAACTGTTTAGCAATCTGCTCCTTATATATGGGTTGTAGGGAGAGTGTTGAAAAACAGGAAATATGGCGGATTATGCCTATTTGAAGAGTTAAGTGTTCAGCTTTAACTTATAATATTTTATATTCATTATTTAATTCAGTTTATTCATTTTCAGCACATCATAATATTGTATTCATTTTGAGTCCTTTACATTTCCTTTTGGGTCCTTTTGGGTAAATCGACGCACCTGATTTTAGTGATTTAGCGTAATTTAGTGACTTTACCACAGGGGCTTGAATGTGTAGAAGTTTATATTTAACATGCCAGGTAAACGTCAGAACTGGCATCATTATGAAAAGTGGAAATTTTGCGGTCTCAAATCAAAGTTGATTTTAGATACATGCAAACCAAATTAAATGCTGATCTCGCAATTGATCACAGTGTTTTCCCTAAAAACCAGCTACATGTACCAGCCAAATTGACCGCTTCAATTGACATAAATGCCTCTTTGAAATAAAAGTTTGTTGTAAGGTCCACAGAAATTTTGTTCGTAAACCTCAGCCCCTAGCCTGTTGTAAAGGATCTCTAACCCTTTACTTTGAAATAAAGGGAAAACACTGTGATCAATAGTTTGATGCAGCTTGTACTTCCCAAAACAGATAAAAAGAAAATATCTCTCCATTCATTACAAGACTTGTAAGATTTTAAAATTCACAAAATGGAAACCATAAAAAAGATGTTGGTGCATGAGTATTGAAAGTATTGTAGTATCAAGTATCAAAATCTGACCCAAGATTGCCCCTTCTAATTGGATTCTGTGAATTCCCAGTTTTCGTTATGGTGCCCGTTCTGACATTTTCTTGGTACGTAATATATCATAATTGTTTTTAAAAAAAGCCTTGAAAACATCAGATATTTCGGACTAAAGAAATTTTAAAAGTCCTCTTTACAATCAGATATTTAATAGTATTATTATACGCCCCTCTTAAGACGGGACGTATTATGTTATAGGCTTCATATTCGTCCGTCTGTCCATTCCTGTCCGGCTCATAACTTGAATACTATTAGGCCTAGGAATTTCAAACTTTGTCAACTGATACTTCTTGGGTAGACGGTGTGTCGCGCACGAAAAGGAGGTCACTCTGACCTTTAATAAAGATGCTATAGCCAAAATGGAAAAATCCTGTCCGGCTCATAACTAGAAAACTATTAGACCTAAAGCTTTCAAACGGTCTTACTTAGAATTTTATAGTCTGAAGAATAATTTATGTTTGATTTTTTCATTAGACTGTAGCATTTCCATTATTTCGTAAAATATGCAATAAACAAGCAGATGGATATTTGTTATGCTCTAACACAACCAGTTAAGAATTATATGATGTATTATTTGTTATACTGTAAAGTCTCTTTATAGAGATGTATAATAAGAAATGGAAATTAGAAAATTGAAATTTGTGTCAATCTGACTAATCAAGGCTACCTGATTTTCTTTCATCCTAACCAATTCATGATTATTGAACAATATTTGACGGGCGTATCATGCTGTGGCTGGGCACTTTATTTAAGAAAACAATATTGTACAGGATGACAATAATGTAATTTTGCATCATTCAGAGCACGTAAATACATATGAATGACAGAGGTTTATAAATTATCTTTTTCTCTGTTTTTGAAAAAATGTTAATGACAATTTGGCAACAGAAAATTTTGACATCAAAGCTCATAGTGCTTTAAATCACATGAATTCAAATTGAACATGTGATATTAAAAGAACTGTTTAAAGCATAAAATTTATGTTCCAACTGTAAAAAAATATGTTTCTTTTTCTTGAGATCCAATTTTAATGACATGATTTTCCAATCGACTAAGTGCATCTCAAATATGCATACATTATTTATTAAGTTAGAATCTAAAGAAAAATAAATGCAGGTAAGTTTCTTTTAAATGTTTACTTACTTTTAAAATTTATAATATAAACATGAAATATGCAGTCTACCATTTGTAATTTTAAGCTCTTCTGGTGACAGCTAATGCCATCCGTCTGTATATCCATCTTTAAAACTGTGAACAATTTTTCAAAACACTAACCCCTCCCAGTTTTGGTCTTATTTTAATTTTACTTGGCACACAAGTAGACTGCACTAAGGCACATAATTAAGTGCATTGATTTTTATTTTTGATGAATGCAGTGATACCATGGTTACTAAAAATAGAAATAACATTGATATTTGTAATGCTTCTCCACTGATCAGTTCCAATATAACTTATATAGATAACACAAGATACATATCTTAGAGCAGTGGTTTTTGGTTATGATGAACAGTGTTGTTAGGGTTTCTAAAAATAGACATTTCTGTAAATTTCCTTTTAAAGGCTTCTCCTCTTACAGTTTTTGGTCACCTGCGTGGTGCAGTGGTCAGAGCGTCTGCTCTAGAGTTGTGAAGTAAGGAGTCGATCCTTACTTTGCAGGTTCGAATCCCACTGTGGGACATAGAGACCGGTCCTTTGGATGAGACTGTATTAACCGAGGTCCCGAAGGTGCTAGCTAGCACGAAAAAGATCCCTCCCTGTTTAAAGGCCCTGAATGCCAAGTTATAGGATAAAAATTTGCAGCTCTCCACTGGCAAGTGGTAGCGTCTCCATATGAGGAAAAAATGTTACTCCATGGGGTTTTAATTTCATTGATGAAGTATCTCTTATTTTAGTAGTTGTGCATTTGAAATTTTACATTTTGTGGTGGTCATGAATTTGTGGGTCTCTCCATACCTTGAAAGCAACAAAAATTAAACCCCCACGAAAATAAGTGATTTCACAGTATATAGGCAAATATTCATGTACTGGTATAGACTAGAACACACATCACCTAACCTACTGGAGGAAGCTTTCAATGAGTGCAAGTCAAACATCATCAACAGTAATTGGTACTCCAGTATATTATTCTACTAAGGGTGAAACCATTACACTTGTAAACGGCAAAGTTTCGATTAAATGCTCTAAACGTTTACAAATTGAGTAAATGTTTCCAAGAAGGTTAATATCAATGTCTATGAGAAAAAAAAAACTTTCATCCAAAGTTGTTTTATTTCATATTTACTAAGGAAATTCTTTCAAAATACTACACCTCCTACAGTTTTGGTCTGATTTCAATATAACTTGGCACACAAGTAGACCACACTAAGGTACATAATTCTATATATCAGTTTTCACTTCAATCAATGGTGTTGCAATGGTTACTTAAAATAGAAATTTCTATTAAATTCTCTCAAAATGCTACTCCAAATACAGTTTAAGTCTGATTATAATATAATGGGGCATGCAAGTAGACTAGTAACACTAAGAACATAAAGAGAATTAATCAAGGATCATTATTCAATCTATTGCTGTTGAAAAGTTCCAATTTCCAACTGCTTAAGTACTTTTCTCTTCCTTTGCAATAAGTACAAACCAGTAGAGCTTCAGTCTCAACAGAGACTTTCTGGTTATTGATAAGAATATAAAAAGTATCATGCTTATAACGGTATAATGTTGAATATAGAGCTTTGAAAATTGAACGATAAACGGAACCCTCAATGTTATCGTATTACATTTTTATTACTATCTTGTTTCAGTTTTTGACACTTCCTACACTTTTGTCATAAAAACCAACAAAATAAACAGTAATGACAACTCATACTTACATTATAGTGAAGGAATGATTTATTAAATGAGTGTTTCATGAGTCAGTAGCCATAAGAATTCAACACATAAAAATCTATCTCCCGTTTAAACGGTACCATTTCGTTTACTGCTGCTCGTTTAAACGTTTACAAAATTCAGTAAACGTTTCAGCCTTATATTCTACAGTGAAAAACTTCATATTAATTTGTCCCTTTGCAAAGAATTAATAATGATTCTAGGGGAGGGTTTTTAAATAAAATCTTTAAAACTTTTCCTAATTTGATACTGCTTAACAATTAATGCTGACCTGTTTGTTTCTTAGTTTCTTGTTTTATTATGCCAACTTTTAAGGAGACATTGTGATGCACAAATTGGAAAATTGACAAACATAGAATTTTTGCATGACCCATGCACGACCCTATAAATAAAGTATTGCTTTACTATTGTACACATGTGCAGAAAAAGTTGAATAAGTTACAATGGTTACAATGTGTTCTTTTCTCTTTATAGATGTTTGGTAAGATAGCCTGTGATACTAAGAAGAGGTCCAAAGTAATTCAATGACTAAGGAATCCACAATGACTAAAGAATTAATAATGATTGAGGAAAAGCCAAGGCGTTGTTCTGGATTGTTCAGCATCCGCACTTGCATTTACATACTTGCAGGGCTATCCATTATTGTTCTGATTAACATGCTCAATGCTAACAATCATTTGACATCACTGATCCTGCTTTCCAAGCAACTTAGAGATGGCTTCAAACAGTTTGTAAACTACAATAGTAGTTCTGATATGCAACATGATGGTCAGAGCAATTCTTATATACTTACAGCAATTCAATCCGGACCAGGCAGCACCATTTCAGGATTAACCCCTGGCAACAGGGTCACATCCCAGAAATCAACTCAGACTCAAAAAACCAATATCAAACCAACAACTTCAAAAGTAACTTCAAAATCTCAGCCAGCACAGCCAACCCCGAGACCTGATGATTGTAAATTCTGCTTTGAACACAACTTCAAATACGTCATAGATAATGAACATATATGTGACTCTGGAGAAGGCAAGAGTAATGTGGACATAATTGTCCTTATTCTGACCGTGCATGCTAACAGAGAAGCAAGAGACACTCTCCGTCAAACCTGGCTAACCCCAACCAAAAACAACACATCTGACATTAGATACGCATTCTTACTAGGCAACACAAAAGATCAAAATCTCCAGAAAAAAGTGGAAGCTGAAAACGCCATTTTCCATGATATCCTCCAAGAGGACTTTGTTGATGCATACATGAATCTGACATACAAGACTATAATGGCTTTCAAGTGGGCAAGCACTAAGTGCAAACAGGCAAAATTTGTGATGAAGACAGATGATGATATGTATGTCAATTTAGAAGGAGTGAAACACGTGGTATCTGTTCACGGGAATAGCCTTCAGACTGCTGTGGGAGGAGCTTGTCATATGTCTGCTGGACCAATCAGAGACAAAAATTCCAAATGGTATGCATCAAAGTTAAGTTATCCTAGGAATACTTATCCAGGGTTTTGCTCTGGGACAGGCTATGTTACAAGTATGAACGTGGCTGCAAAGATTTATGAAACTTCAAAAAATGTTCCTTTCTTTCACTTAGAAGATGTTTATGTTGCTCTGTGTATCAAGAAACTGGGTTTCAAACTGAAACCTATCGCTGGATTTAACTCTGGTCGTACACCACCGGGTTGTGCATACAAGACAAAGAACGTTGTGACATCGCATTACATGGGTCTGCCACTCATCAGAAGGATGTGGGACTTGAAATGTTAAAATGTGATTGTTACAAATCTATAAATCCTTGGATGACTTGCTTGTGAGACAGAAGACAGCATTGAGAAAAAAGATCTTTAGAAATCCACTGATACATTTTAAGAAATCCTTATTGATATAAATAACATTATTGAAATTCCAAATCAACCCTTTACAACCAATTTTTTTTTTTTTTTAAATGTGCACTTGTTTGATATTGCTTTCTGACCACCTTCATTTGAAATCCACATGAATTTATTGTAATAATCCACCATTTGTGTACCATACTTTTTTTTGATTTTACATAACAGACAAAATAAAACATACCCATTTCCACATCACATCTTGTATCAACTCTTGAGGAATATACTGAAGATTCCTAATTATACGCGAGGAATTAATTATCGCGTAATTTCGCAAGAAGCATCACTCATAAAATAAAATTTCTCGCTTTTATTTTTATGGTCCTGAAATCTATGTGAATTTTGTTGATCGACTGTCCATTCGATAATTATTATTCTTGCGATTTGACGTGAAAGAGCTGTTTCGCGATAATATGTACTTGCAAAAAATAAGGAATTTACAGTATATCAGCCCTCAGCCTTTGGCCTTTGGCACCCTAGCTGATATTGGCATTTCAGGCTGATACAGTATGTTATATGGGTATGTATTATTGTCTATTTATATATGTGTATATTCTGTAATCAATGTTTTACCTTTAATTTTTTTAATTTGAAATCCTGACACTAATCACTTTTTATTATTAAAAACAAAATGATGATTTTAATTTGGTAATACTATGACTTTCAATACAATTTTCTTTCCAATCTGATTAATTAAGGATAAAAAATGCATATCTTTTCTTTTATTTTTAAATCATTTTTTAGTATGTTTACAACAAATACTGAATTTTTAAACAATACTGAAATCAGTACAGTGTTTTTTTTTTCTGAATTCTTAAAGGATTAAATTTACAATAGCAGAATTAATTTATCCAAAGAATATACCTACCTTATTTATATAAGCTTAGCTAGCTCATTTAAGCCAAATATTTATATCTCCCGCTTGAAAAGCGGGAGGGTATATAGTAATCGTTAATTCCGTCCGTCGGTCTAACTGTACGTCCGTCCGTCTGTTACTCTTTAGGGTACCCATCTCTTATCTGCAACTCCTCTCATACCACTGAATGAAATTTGATGAAACTTTCACAGAATCTTTATTACATATTGCCATTGTGCACCTCCTATTTTACTTTTTGATCCGACACATATTTTGGGTTTCACGGCCATAGCAAAACATGGACTTTGCCATTATAACTATATGGAGGCGGGGGGTATCATTTAGTGAGCTCATTGCTCACAGTACCTCTAGTTTGATTAAAATTGTCAAGCATTCATTTGTCTGTTAATAATTTGAACATTATGTTTCTCTCCACATTTTTTGAATACCAAATAACACAAAGCTGGGGGATAAAGTCATTAAGATGAACCAAATGCCCATACCAGGGACTTGTTTTTTGCAGCTGTTCAAGTACCAGTTTATATATCTGGGTTGTATGAATTTGCTCAGACACATTGAGATAGCTTATTATTAAAATTTTCTCCACGTTTGGTGCAAATGATTTTTAGTTGAAATGGGGTTCTAAGTTGTTAAAATAAAGGTTTAACTCCCTTAAAAAAAAGAGACACATGTATAATATTCAAGAAATGACACAAATTGGATTGAATCATTAAAAAATCTCCTTAGGAACCAATAGTCCTGAGAAGATGAAAGTTAAGTAGAATCTTTCTTAGTTAATTTAGATTATAAATTGTTCAAATCATGGCCCCCAGGAGTAGGGTGGGTCACATTTAAGTTTTACATAGGAATACATAAGAAAAATCTCTATAACCATAAAGAAGAGGAAAGCTGAAATTGATGTCAAGTAATGTTGAAATATCATGAACTCTAGGGGTCAGATATGACCACAATAGGAATCATGTTTTATTTGAAATAAAAAAGAAACCTTAAAAAATCTTTTTCTCAAAAATTAACCAGAAAAGATGTAATCCAGATGAAAGCTCCTTGAGGCAGTGTAGGTTCAGATCAGGCTTGTAAGGGATAGGATGTGTCCATGTTACATAGTTTACATGTAAGTCAAAATCTTAAAACTCCATGATGATCTGCACATTGGAGTGGAAGCACCCTCTGATAGTGTAGATTTCGTTAGTTCTGTTCAAATCACACTATATGGTGGGACCAAAGATGGCTTGATGTGACTTTGGTGAGTGTTGTGGCCCTAATTTTGTCTCTTGTTGGAGCTTAAATTGTAATTAAGTTGTAAATACAATGAGCTCTTGGCAAAATGAGTCTGGCTCAGCCATTGTTTTATACCAAATTAAAAATTATTTTTATTCAAATGATATATAGACATGTATTTTCACATAGCATTACATAATGTTATCTTTATGCTTTGTTGTATTTGGATTTAAAAATAAATTGAGACATGCTTTTTGTTCGCTTTTGTTTGTTTTTGACACACTTGAGGAGATATACACTATATCAGTATAAAGAATATATAGATACATATAATATTATCCCCAACCAGTCTTTAAGAATTTTGAGAACAGCGTCACCAAAAGTGGAATGTACGTCTGCTTGCACACAAAAAAATTGTATGCAATTAAATTTTGTGAAAATTGAAAAAAAAATTATTGTAAGAAGTATGAAAAGATGCACAAATTCAAGTCCACCACAATTTTATTTACATATATATTACAAAACAGTTCTTCACCAAGAAATTTAATCCTTCCAACCACAAAAATTGAACATACAGGCCTGCATATTGTTGAAAGATTATCTGTAGAACTGTAGTTCCTTGAAAAATGAATACATGTATATTGACAGAAGCTAAAACTACATTGAAAAAAGTGTATATTTAGTCTGCTGCGCACAAAAATGCACTGTTTGTATATTTTCCCCCCCATGATTTTCAAATAGTTGTCTCAAATTAATACCAACAGCGTGTTCTTCACATGAAAACTCTCTTGGACTTGAGAGTTCGATTTTATAAATCTTTTAAGTCGATAGAAATCACTTGATTGACCGATCCATGAGCTATGCGTTAGTATAGCGAATAGTTAGCTCTTCAGTTCTTAAATCATATTGAGATACTTAAAATGAAAATTGTTGCACAAAAAAAGATTTCTTCAATTTCAAGCTGTGTTTTGAGATTTAAAAAATAACTTTTTGAAGAGTTATCTTCCTGGATCAGATATCTTAAGATACATGATAGAAAAATGTGGTAAATGTGTTTCAACAATAAATACTAGTGGATGAATTACAATAAGACTAACTGCATGGTTATAATGTTCGAGAGTGCCTCTAGCATAATTGTGAAAAATCTTACTCCATTTTCAGTGGGCTATTGATTATATTGTAAAACAGTGTTTTGTTACTGATGACCAATTTTATTATTTTGCTGATCTTAAGCTTGCTTTTAGGCAACACAACTCCACACAGCTTATTTTATATTCAGTTTATGGTGTTACATAATATTCAGGTGACCGACAAGGTCCTTGGGCCTCTTGGTTATCCGAGAAAGACAATGTCCTCATTCAAAAGATTATTTTCTGATAAATTGAAATGCGATTGTGCAGTGTCTCGGTGTAGAACAACATAAATGCAATCGATGATCAGGATATTCGTAGGATATATTTACCGGATTGGCTCCTTAGTTCTTCAATCAATATGAAATATTCAAAAACTAATTAAAGAACTTAAACAAAGACAGTTTGACTTTTCATTGAAAATGTTTACGAATGTTGACACATTGCCTTGAGTGTTCAATTACAAAAGCTAGAAATTCAATGAAATCTTAATATTCTGTATACGGGTTTAACCCCCATCACATTTATGCATCCTGAGGTAGTAGTGTAGTTTCTAAATTGTACAAATCATGGCCCCCTGGGGTAGGTTGGGGCCATAATAAATATAACAAGGAGAAAAATTAGTAAGAATTACTCAGCTGGGCATTGGTGTCTATGGATCTCTTGACACTCGTCAATTTCCAGTACTTATGTAGAAATATACCCTTATCCCCCGCATATGGTTTATACATGTAACTCTTAGTTTGTTCAATCGATACGCGAGAATATGCTCTACGTATGAACAATTTCTAAAATGAGGGAAAGTTAATTGACAAACTAGAGGTACTGTGAGCGATGAGCTCACTAAATGATACCCCCGCCTCCCATATGGTTATAACTGGTGAAAAAGTCCATGTTTTCCTGTAGCCGGGAAACCCAAAATATGTGTCGGATCAAAAAGTAAAATAGGAGGTGCACAATGGCAACATGTAATAAAGATTCTGTGAAAGTTTCATCAAATTTCATTCAGTGGTATGAGAGGAGTTGCGGATAAGAGATGGGTACCCCAAAGCGTAACAGACGGACAGACGGACGGACGTACAGACGGACGGACGGACGGACGGAAATACCGATTACTATATACCCTCACTTTTCAAGCGGGGGTATAACAAGGCGATAAAACATGAAAATCATTAGTCTTGATTTTAGTCATCATTTCGTAAGATCTACACAATAGTCGATACAATGATATTGTCAGGTTTTTATGGCATACAGCCATCTAGTTCTCAGTATCTTTACGGCAAAGAGTGCAGTATTTCTTCTAGTAAACATGTGCAAGATAAAATAATTCTCGTCACTTCTTCAATTCTATTCTACTTTTGGTGTGAAAATTACTCATCAAGTTCTGAGCATACGGCGGGTTTGACCGGTCGGCAGGGGATGCTCACTCCTCCATGGCACCTGTTCCGAGCGCTGCTGTTTTGGAGATCCGTTTTACGATGCACCTAATTTGTATTGTTTGAATGGACTTTTGTGCTCAAATACTGTTCTTTATCTCCATTTTTTTTTTCATCCTGAAGAGATCATACGTGTCAATTCTACCGAAAATCAAAAATTACTTTTAATAATAACACAAGGTACATCTCATTAAAAACAAGAGGCCCTTGGGCCTTATAGGTCACCTGAGAATCATGCAACAACTGTCAAATGATAGAATTTGGCTCAAGTTTTAAGGTAGATATTATGGGACACCAAGGACAATGATCATGTGACCTTGACTGTGACCTATTTGCTAAAAATTGCTATTTAGAACTTTGTTACCGTCAGGCGCATAGTGTTTCACAAACACATCTTGTTCTAACTGTTTAAAAGTTATGACGAAGGTTAAAGTTTTCTTTTAAAATATATAATGGTCAAACTCTTAGGTCAAGAACGAAAATATTTAAACCAGCTAAAAGATCTTGTTACAATGAATACAAATGTAAAGGGTAAAAGCACTAGCTCCAAATGTTCAAAAGTTAGATAGGTAAGACCAAGGGTAAAGTGTGGTACATTGTATTTTTTTTGTAAAAGTAGATCAAACTCCAAGGTCGAGAGGTCAAATTACCCATGGAAATGTCTTGTCACAAGGATACACCTGTGAAATATGAAAGCCAAAGCCCCATCCACTCCATAGTTATGAGCTAGGTTAAAGTTGACAACAGACAGACAGATAGCCAAACAGCTATACAAACAGACAGACAGGACGAAAACAATATACCCCCGGGATCTTTCGATCCAGGGGCATAATAAAACAAGATATGTTTGTGAAACACTTAAATATGCCCCCATTGGTAACACAATTCTGAAGTGGGATGTAGACTGAAATGGTAAATACTTTACCTTGACAGCGCAATAGTTATAGGCTAGATTAAAGTTGACAACAGACAAACAGACGGACAAAAACAATATACCGTCGATCGGGGGGGGGGGGGGGGAAAAAAAAA
>PRKT01000038.1:495698-537638 GCA_003671525.1 Saccostrea glomerata | reverse complement strand
GGGGGGGGGGGGGGGGGTAAAAATATTCAGACCATAAGTTGAGAACCCTTAATAAACAATAAATATATTTGATATTAATAACTATACTCACAGTCCACGTAATAAAGAGGCCTTCTGAATTGTCTGTTACACAGATTTTAGTGATCTTTGGGACAAACATGTCTTTGGAGTGCTAAGCTGCCAACTGAAAAAGAAGTGTAAAAGCTTGTATGTACTACACCGAATGCATGTACAGATTGTTACAAAAAAATTTTGGGGGTTAAGTATTTAAAATTCCAATGTACACGGTTGTATATGTAACTGGTGATAAATTAATTATGAAAAGACAAGTACAGATTTGTCTTGATTAAAACAGACATAATCTACTTACTGGTGATACAATACAGTTTTGTAGGAAAGGAGTTTTGTCCATTTTTCTAGTGTATATTGTACACTACATTCTTGTTCTTAGAAGTCTGGTCCACAAGAGTCCATGATCCATCGGTAATCAATGCTTAGAGCCGAATGTATGTATCAATGTATGGGTACAAAGTCATTAAAACCGTTAGACGGCCAAATGGTAAGCTATTGTGAAGGCATTTAAAAATCTCAATTCACATATCTAACAATTAACTTTAATTCATGTCGCATAGAATGTTTTTCTGAAGGATTTAAGAATATTTCAAGTGATTGCAATCTAAGCCATGTAACCATTTTTAGGTCAACTCAGGTGACCTATTGCTATCCGTTTTCGTCCGTCGTCGTGCGTCGTTCGTCGTGCGTTAACATTTGAACATTTTCAGCTTCTTCTCTGAAACCACTGAACCAATTTCAACCAATTTTGACATATAGCATCTATGGGTGAAGGGGAACAAAAATTGTGAATTTCATGATCCCTGCCCCCCTGGGGCCTGGGGGGTGGGGCCAAAACCACTAAAATTAGTGCAATCTTTGAAAATCTTCTTCTTTACTCCTGGACACCAAGCAGTCAAGAGTTATGGCAAAAGTTCGAAAAAGCTATTTTTAGCATATAGGTCACAGTCAAGGTCACAAGGTCATTGACCTTGGTGTCAGTTGAAAGTGCTTAATTAGTACAGTACGCATACTAAATATGAAGTCTCTATCTCTCACGGTTCGAAAGTTATAGCGAAGGTTAAAGTTGGCAACAGACAGACAAACAGATTTAAACAGACAAACAGACAGACAAACAGACAGACAGGACAAAAACAATATACGCCCCGAATAAATTCGGGCGCATTAAAAAGGGTTTTTGTATTTCACAAGTGTACATGTACTAGTATTTCTTGTAACAAGACCATCCTTTGGGTACCAACACTTTTAACCTTGACCTTTGGAGAGAATTCTAAGAGAATTTCGGAGAATTCAACCCTCACCATAAGCTGCCATCATTGTTTCACAAACACATCTTGTTTTACTTTGTTTCAATTTATGGTACAAGGTAAACAAGATGTGTTTGTGAAACACTATGTGCCCGGCGGCAACAATTTCGACAAAGTTATTTTTAGCATATTGGTCACAGTCAATGTCTCAAGGTCTTTGACCTTGGTGTCATTTGAAAGAACTTAAATAGTGGAGTATGCATACCAAATATGAGGTCTCTCTCTCCTATAGTTCAAAAGTGGCGAAGGTCAAAGTTGACAACAGACAGACAAAGACAAACAGATAAATAGACAAACAGACAGGACAAAAACAATATACACCCCGGATCTATCGATCCAGGCGCATAAAAAACACTATAATATTATCCAATGAATTATGAGGCCACACCCTCCAGTATAACAGTCAACATTACTCGATGAGGCGGTTTCGACAAAATAGTGAAATTTATGTGCGCAAGGTATATATGTATTTGTATAAAACATTCAGTTTGATATAAAAAAAATTGTTTGTCGTTTAGTATAACATTGTTATATAACATAACTAGTGTCAACCTCGGCTGCACCTCGGTTGACAATGGTATACTCAATGACATGTGATATTTATAAAGTAATTGCTTTTCATTTCCAGATCCCTTCATCGCCTACAAAGATACTCGGGTACATTCTGGCTTTCAGAAGAAGTGACCTTGACCTCAATTACAGCAGTTGCAACTTATTAGGTTCTAACGTATCAAGTCATGTGATTGCTATGTCACGTGCTAGTCTGCGATATGATGTCAAGATCTCTGCATTCACAAGTCGTGAATTTGGTGATTTTTCCGACACAATTACGTGGTGTTCTTCTGGTAATTTAATCTTAAAAGAATAAAAATAAAACTCTATTATTGTACAAGTTGAACTCTTATCTATATTACTGTATATTCGTATATTGTATATATATTTATCTTTCTATTCACCCTTTTTTTCCAGATTTTCAATACACTCAAAACCAAAGTAAGAAAAGTACTTGTTTTAATATTTGAAGTGTAATGGTACTGTAACATACCTGTTTGTGTCTTTTTCAAGCTAATCAGTCGCGATCGGTATTTGTTTAAATTTAGTAAAACCATTTACAAATTTACTTTAGACTTGCTACCAACACCAGTCATCACAAAAATTTCATCTGCTCACAGTGGACATTGTATACAAGTCTTCTGGAAGGTAAATATATCATATCGATAGCATTGGCGGAATAATTTTCAAGTAAAATATAGCTTGGGCATTTATTTTTTTTAGTATTCTTCTTTTAGATTCCTTTAGACGTATCCAGTGTGATTGTTGAAAATTTCTTGATTTTGTATAAACGAAGTGGATTAGATACGGAATTTAAAGAGAAACTTGTGCCCGGAAGTGAGGTCACAAACCACATGATCGTTGGTCTGAGTGAGTGCACTCTATATGAAATCAGAGTGGCGGCCTGTACATCCAGACTCCGTGGTCGGTCCTCCGCCCCCGCAATGCTGAGAACTGGCGGTAAATCTATCATTTCTTGTTGGTAATGTATCACATAATAAACTTTTTAATTTTCTAAAAAGCACCTGTAAGTAAACGAGTAGAAAAACAAGATTTTCTGGAAAAAGTACGCCCCTCTTATGATTGAAGCTAATATGAACCAGAACCAGACTGCTTTGTAGAGGCAACTTAGCTTATCCAATACATGTATTTATGAAACAAAAATTATATTTTGTAGTAACCAAGCCAGACTCTATTAAGCTACGGATGTCCAGGGGTATGCTTTTCTGTATATTTAAATATTCTAAGTTACACATTTAAGTTCTATTTCTCATAATATTATAGTTGTTTTGAAATAGAATACGTAATGTATAATTCTTCTAATGTAACCCATGTAAACGTGTAGACAAACAAGACATGTAACAAAATTAGATTAACGTTTTCTCTTGATGTGTAAATTTCCCGGTCTTGTGAGATGAGAATCAATATAATATGAACTGTAGGATTGTATGTCAGTTGTTAAACCTTTGGTAATTTTATATTTTAGGTCCAGATTTTAAACCAAGGATAATAAAACTCTACGAAATGATGACGGATAAACGACAACTACACATTGTTTGGACGGTAATAATACCACCTGAAAATCTTGTTAATTTATATTTTAAATATAAATGGATATATACAACCAGTTCTAAGCAAAGCGTATACTAGTATACACTCAGTCAGGTATTCCTAATTATACAGAAATAAGCAAACTGTGTGTTTACATACTGTATGTGTTTTTATATATATAACAGACCCCAGATCACGTCACATACCCTGCAGTCGATGGTTACGTCATTGCAATCAAAAAGACATCAAGTTATGAGGCACCATTTACTAAATATTACGTCAGAGATGCCCAGAAAAACAGTCACGTGATTCATGATGTTCACGAGCAATATCCATACGAAGTCAAAATGGCAGCATTCAATGCCTTTGGTGAAGGAAAATTTACCAGAACTATAATAGTCGGTAAATATATAAATGTTGTCCCAATGAACATTCTTTCTCCTAAAGAGAAAGAAAGTTTGACATAAATGTATAAGGATTGTTCTAGAAAAAACGCAAGCTTTTTAAATAAATTTCCTTATCTATCCGACCAATTGCAAAATAAATCAATTTTGCAATTAATTTGGAAGTGAAATTAGTCCTCTTGACAAAATATTGTAAGGTTGAATTGTCATACCATGAAACAATATATTGTACATGACGTTTAATGTTCAAGCACGTTCTGTTGGCCAGTAATGTGGCACATCATACTATCGACAGGGGATGCTTTCTTCTTCTAGGTACCTGGCCACATCATTGGAATTGTTTTGTTTCCTACTCATGGATTTGTACTGTTTGCAATTTTTTTAGATTGATTACTTTCAAATTGTTCTATCTTGACTTAAATTTCAAAACGTCAGAAATCTACGTATAGACTACGTGTTGCGCCGACAGCTACATGTATTATATGTTTATCGATATTGATCCACCAATCAGCTATTGTTTTTATGCGCAGATGGATTATTCTTTTTGTCCTGTCTGTCTGTTTATCTGTTTGTCCATCTGTTTTCAACTGTAACCTTCGCCATAACTTTTGAACCGTGAGAAATAGAGACTTCATTTTTGGCATGCAAATTCCACTAATTAAGCTCTTCCAAATGACACCAAGAACATTAAATAACAAATGAAAAAATCAATACTTTAATTCGAGATCGCGTGACGAAAACAATCCCGTCTTTTCACAGCAATTATGAGGAGAGTATCGTATCAGAAACCATTTTAAATTTGCTAGCCAAGTTGGGAATACACCTGTGAAAGCCATAGCCCAACCCAAACAAAAGTTATGAGCAAGGCTAAAGTTTTTGCCGACAAACAAGCGTGCGGACGGAGAGGACAAAAACAATATATCCCCGAATCTTTGATTACGGGGTCATAAAAATAATTACTAGGACGATTCATTTTTTTTAAATCGTGTTACTGTATACATGTAATTATCAAAAAATTATTACTTGTTGCATGTATATTTTAATTTGCATTGCAATTATGACGATATTGTTGAAATGAAAAATACTGGAATTTTTGCTTTTTTTTCTTGAACTACCCTTGTAGTGCCATATCAATACTTGGAGTTTTATTAAGTACATGTAATGATATACACGTGCTTCGAGTCTAGAAAGTTTAATGAAAACAATTTTACAATGTTATGATGCCAATAAGTTTCCATATTGAAACAACATGCAAGTTATTTCAAATAGCGAATCAAAAATTTGCGTATTCAACATCTCATGATGGAATATTGGTTTTAATTTAATATTCTAATTAATGAAATAAAATCAATTGTAGATAACAGCATGGTGAAATCAAAGATCCGTACCCCACAGATACTGCCAAAGAAACTCAAAAAATTATTTCCAGAATATTTCAAGGGAAATGTAACATGATTACCTGAAATAAAATATTATAGTTCTTGAGTGGTGTTTGATTTCAAGTTGCATTGGGTCACACACTATGCGTAAATGTATATATATAGGAAGCATTTTGACCAGTTCTCTATTTATTAACCGAGCCATACAAAGTATGATGGGACAGGTACAGAAAGCATTTTAAACAATAGTTACGTATATGGGATACAAATATTTTTTGCTGTATAAAACTTTTTGAAACAAACAAAAAAACACAAGAGACCCATGGGCCAGATCGCTCCCTTGAGTAACTTTGACCATTCTGTTATTTAACAGATTTCCCCCTTTGTAATACCTATTTTGACCTTGCCCAATCCCAAGGGTCATGGTTAAAATAATTTAGAATCTACACCCCCCTCCTAAAGATCCTTCCACAAAGGATTCAGCTTATATGTTTCTGGCCCAGTGTTTCTTGAGAAAAAGATTTTTCTTATATATACTTCAATATAAAACTTTGATTCCCTATTGTGGCCCCGCCCTACCCCTAGGGGTCTTGATTTGAAGAGCTAAGAATCTACACAATCCCATGATGCTTCCACATAAGTTTCAGCTTTTCTGGTCCGGTGGTTCTTGAGAAGAAGATTTTTAATTTTTTTCCTATATATATTTCTTTGTTAAACTTGGATTACCTATTGTGGCCCCGCCACAGCTTTTCTGGACAAGTGAGTCTTGAGAAGAAGATTTTTTAGATTTTTTTTTCTAATATACTGAGTGTATCTATGTAAAACTTGAATTCCCTTTTTTGGCTACGCCTTAATCCCGGGGGTCATGATTTGAACAATTTAGAATCTACACTATCCCGGGATGCTTCCGCATAAGTTTCAGTTTTTCTGGCCCAATGATTCTTGAGAAGATTTTTTAATGACCCAACCCTATTTTTGTATTCTCTTGATTATCTCCCCTTTGAAGAGGACTTGGCCCTTTATTTTAAGAATTTAAACTCACCTTCACCAAAGGACGCTTTGTACAAAGATTGGTTAAAATTGGCCCAGTGGTTCTTGAGAAGAAGTTCAAATGTGAAAAGTTTTCGGACGGACGGACGATGGACAATGGGTGATCAGAAAAGCTCACTTGAGCTAAAAATCCTAAAGAAATCTGATTTTTCATAATTATGTGTATGACTATACATGTATTTTTTAATAAAAGGGGGGAACACTTCATACATGGAGAGATATTAAACTAGAGACTCGCATTATCCTCTTTTTTACAACAATGGCCTAGCATCATGATGACTGTCTTAGCGCAATCCAGCCGCTCACTGTCTAGAAATGTACAAAAAGCAAATTACATACAATCACATAATATTTACATGAGAACCATTGATCAATTATCTCTAACCAGTTATATTATGTATATATTCTACTGTGCAGCAGATAAATGTTTGCTCTCGACTTAAACGCTCAAGTCTTTTGACATCATCAAACTGGCGGGATGCATTTTGATCACTGTACGCGTTGTTCCGGATTAACACACATTTTTACACATTATTTCCTTGGTCACATTAACATTGCATACAAAGATTAAATTTTTCCATTGGCTCCAACCTTGTGATAAATATTGTCGGAGTTCTGTTGACGGAAGGAGGTAATTGCCGAAAGACAATCTTGAAAAGCAAATAGTAAAAAGTCATTAAACGTTACTTTGAAGAGGCAGAACCGTTATTTATTTATTCTTAAAGTAAATACATCCTAACAAAAAATTATTGAGAGGACACTACTGTAAATTTGCATTGTTTTCTATTGTGAATTATATATATTGGAAAAATTATTGAAGGGGTGTATCATTTTGCCGAGCCTGAATGCTTTACAAATTTTCTTCTTCTTTTTTGACGTGTACATGCCTTGAATCAAAAGCTAGAAAGGCTCATAAGGAGAAAAAACAATTTCACAACTTGTAGAATACTGACTTGTAATTAATATTTAAGTATTAAATAACACAATCACGCATATATTTCAACTTCTTTGACAAGTGTTTTTGTGTCTGATATTGAAACCCTGGGTTCATTTTGCTGACCGTCGTCCATTGTGTAAACCGCCACATACTGACCACTGGGGTCTTTAAAACAAGGCAGACATTGGCGCTTCTTATAGACAATCGTCATTCCAAGCGCTGATAGAACCATGATCGTAAGGGTAAGCAGAACGGTGGCCAAAACTCCGACTGCTGACGTCATACAGGTGAGGTCATCTGCTTCTAACGACAAGATGTTCTTCCCACGAAACCGAGATGGAAAGGTACACCTAGAAATAAAAATTGCAATTAAATAGGAACCAACATGCAAAAAATCAACGGAACCAAGTCACAGATAAAGTTTTCATATTGATACGAAAAGTTACATATCTCGTAACTAGAACAAAATGCATGGAACAGATTGTCATAGATAGTTTTGACTTTTGAATTTCTTAAATTGCAAAACTTTAATGTAACATAAGCATTCCCTGACGACGGCCACTTTCACCCTGAGCCCTCTGTATTAACTAGGTGAACTAGTCATCAATCGTATTCAGAATTATATAAACAAGGTTAAGGTAAAGAAATCAAAAATTTTGTTACTTGAAGGAAAAGCGGAGTATGGAAGTCCAAGCACCAAACTTTCAAAAGTTATAGTGTAAGTTAAAGATTTTTAAGAGTGAGAAAAAGTCTTTATGGTACAATATCATCTACAGGGGGAGGTCTTTTCAAAGAAATACACATAAAATGTTAAAGCCCCAGCAGAAACTGCTGTTACCAAGTTTTTTATATGTGGATCAAACTCCTAGGTCAAAATTGCTGATATCCAAAGGAATGTCAAATCAAATGGAATAAATATGAAAGCCCTTATACTAAATTGTTGTACAAGGTAAAAGTTTAGTAGGATAAACTCTAAGGTCAATACTTCAATCAATCAATCTAAGGTCAACAAAATATATCTTTGGAAAAGTATCAATGAACACGCTTGTGAAGCATCTTAATACTTCAACGAATCAAAAGTTATGGGAAAGTTTTAAGCTCATTTGCGGACAGACAGATAGACGTGCGGACAGGATTCAAACTATATAACCTGGAATCTTCGAGTCGCCCGCTTAGCGCAATGGTTAAAGCGCCCGCTCTAGAGTCGCGAAGTAAGGAGTCGATCCTTACGTCACAGGTTGAATCCCACGTGGAGACCAGTCCTTCGGATGGGACCGTATAAATCGAGGTCAAGTGTCGCAGTAGATGCTGGTATAAAAAAGATCCCTCACTGCTCAATGGCCCTGAGAGCCGAGTATAGGACATTTTTTTTGCTCAACCGACAAGTGGTGACGTCTCCCTATGAGTGAAAAATCCTCTCGAGTCTCCATATGAGTGAAAAATTCTCGAGAGGGACGTTAAACAACATACAATAAATCAATTGGAATCTTCGATAACAGGGGGCATAAAAAGCAATGGTTTTGCAATTGGTATGAAAACATGTCAGTCAAAGTTGGCCCAATGAATACTTACAATAAAGAGTTGTTATGGAAGAACTGCTGACTAGTCGGGTTTGTTAATATCCACTTCATGTTACAGTCGCATCTCCACGGATTACCTGTCATAACAACCTTCTGTAACCCATCAGGAAACGTATTGTGTGTTAAATATTTCAATTTGTTGTGGTCTATAAAAAGATTTTCAAGTTTGTTTAAATGAGAAATTGAGTTTCCCTCTAGTGACTCCAACTTATTGTAATTCAAATAAAGTGTTTGTAGCTGAGGGAAAAATTTCAAAACTCCAAGGGTTTTAATGTTATTGTGTCCAAGGTGGAGTTCCTCGAGTTCGCCCAAAGTATGTAGAGAATCTTCAGATAAAGTCGTCAAATAGTTGTACTGGAGATACAACCTTTTTAACCTCACTAAATTTGTGAGAGCCATCGACTTCAGCGTGGTGATACTGCAATATGATAAGTCAAGCTCCTCTAGTAAAAGATATCCATATGAAGTAAAAGTCATTCTTGATACAAATCCAAGCGGGTTTCCTCGAAAACTAAAAAATTTTAAAGAATGGAATTCGCTTAATTCGAACCGGTATCTCTGAATGATAATATCAGATCCTTTCAAAAGATTAAAGGACAAGTCTAAGTGAACAAGATTGGTCAACTTTGTAAAAGCATTCTGCTTTATTTTTTGTATACGGTTGTTGGAGAGGTTCAAATGAGTAAGAGAGGTTGTGTTTAGTATATCAATATTGGTTATTTCATTATGCGACAGATCCAGGATGGTGACGTCGGATGGGACGTCATTAGGATATAATGTCAAGTTACTGGACGAACAGTTGAGGACTCCTGGTAGTGAGAGGGATGGTCGGCATCCGTGAAGTGTCAAAACTATGTCACAAAATAGTATAAAGACAAACACTCGAAAGATGTGGACGGAGCAAAGAGCAGACGATGACATGATCCAACTGAAAAAGGACAATAAATTGGTCATAAGTTTTTTTGTTTCTTTAATTAAAGTTGATTTAATCTAATTCAAAATTTTACAGAGGCAATCATGTATCAGATTGTATCACACAGTATGGAAAGTAGAGTTTAGATTTACCTGTATTTGGAGTTCAGTTAATGTACCAGTAGTCAAAATACAAAGAAAGTTCTGTAGTACCTCGGTAAAGTCGTGGCTTCATGCGTCTCTTACTCATCCTGGACAGCGGAGTTTGTACTTTGATAAACTGTACACACTGGTGATATACTATACAGTGATATTTTGCTATCGTAAGCCGAGATTATCTCTTTGTTGACTTATGATAGGTGATCGACCATCTAAAATCATTATCTTATATGTGTATTTTTAAAGATATATCTGTTATTTTATTCCCTCAAATTGTTATGAAATGCAGTCTGTCTACAATTAACCCTATCATATATTATCACGTTCCCAATGAATGTATGAAAGGCCTGACTATCCTAAATGTAAATCCTGTATTATTTATCAAATGCATTTAAAAAAAATGGAGAGGCAGCAATTCACATCCTGTTGGCAGCATGTTTCCTTTCTTCATGGCTTTTTTGGAATTATGTCATGTGACTAGTCAGTACGTTTAACTAGTCATTTTGTCATTAACTTTATATTTTGTTTTAAGCCCAGCCAATTAATTGCTATATAAGTTTATGTAATGTAGTTTTAGTCATTTGTTGGTTCAATAAATGACATTTTCACTCAATTCTGTTCCTAATAATTTATACAAAAGGTTAGGCAAAAACAAGCTGCTAATAGCCATTCCTCTTTCGTTAGAGGAGAATCCGTGGACATAAATATTTTTTTTTGGCAGCACACAAAATAAAAAATAAAATGAATGTACATAAGTATGTCACTATTATGACGAAGCTCAAAGATTTTCATCCGCAAGTCAAACTCCAAGATCAAGGTCAAAAGATCGAATTTGTTAATGCTATTACCCAAAGAAAGAACTTCTGTCAATGAATATACTTGTGAAATTTAACACAAACGCCCAAGCCCCAACTATTCAAAAGTAATGACCAAGGTACTAGTACATGTAATTGTTTTAAAAGTTGGCCAAACTGCTAGGTCAAAGTGAAAGGGTCTTAATCAATTGTTTTCAGGGGGAGGCCTTGTCAAACAGTCAAAAGAAAATCAAGTGTGGAATATAAAAGCGCTATCACCAACTAGAAGTATTCAAATATGGCAAAGAATAACTGTTTCAGAATTAAGTCAAAGGTCAAGGTCAAAATTGATGGTATCCAATGGAAGGTCTTGTACACAAAGAATACGCCTGTGACATATGATAGCTCTAATACTAAAGGTTAAAGTTAAAATAGGTAAAATTAAAAAGTGGCAAAATCTAAGGTCAAGGTAAAAAAAATACAGCAATAGAGGGTCCTTGCCACAATGATTGTATACACATGTAAATTATGAAAACTTTGGCTAAGTTCAATAGTTAAAGCTTTGGAAATTTTTTGCAAAAGTGGTTCAAACTGCAAGGTCTAGAGGCGAAATATGTTAGTACATGTACCTTACGGAAGTTTTGTCACAATGAATACACTTTTGAAATATGAAAGCAATAGTTCGGGCAAAACAGACCACAGGCACTTGTTTCTGTTAATATATTTTTTTTAACCCATAGTTTAGTATAATAATAACACGACCTTTGGTGTTATTACATTATAAGCTCACCAGAACCGAAGGCTCAAGTGAGCTTTTCTGATCAAAATTTGTCCGTTGTCTGTCGTTGTCGTCATTGTTAACGTTTCACAATTTCATCTTTTTCTCAGGAACCACTGGGCTAATTTCAACCAAACTTGCCAAAAAGTATCCTTGGGTGAAGGGATTTAAGTTTGTTCAAATGAAGGGCCATGCCCTCTTCCAAGAGGAGATAATTATGAATTAATGAAAAATCAATGACATCTTTTAAGAATCTTCTTCTCCAGAGCCATCGAGCCAGGAAAGATGAAACTCATGTGGAAGCATCCTCAGGTAGTGTAGATTCTACTTTGTTCAAATCATGACCCCGATGGTAGGGCGGGACCACAATAGCTGATTAATTAAAGTTTAAAAATCTTCTCCAGAACCATTGAGCCAGGGAAGATGAAACTCATGTGGAAGCATCCTTAGGTAGTGTAGATTCAAATTTGTTCAAATCATGACCCACAGGGGTAGGGCGGGGCACCTACAGCGGGGCTGATAAAAGTTTTACATTGGAATACGTAGGAAAAAACTTTTTAAAATCTTCTCAAGATCAGGAAAGCTATGATTGGTGATATTGATATGGAAACATCCTCAGTTAGAGTTAATTCAAGTTTGTTCATATCATGTCCCCTTGGGTAGGGTGGGGCCATAATGGGCAATCGAATCTTTACATAGAAATATGTAGAAAAAATCTTAGGTTGGTGAGGGGCCACAATGGGAGATCAAGTAATATATTGGAAAATCTTTAAAAATCTTCTTTTCAAGTATGACAAAGTAATACATATATGCTTTATTATAATAGTGACATTCTCAAGTCATAAAAAATTCAAATCCCCCTCCCCCAAAAAGTAATTTTTTTCAATACTGAGCTGATTTGTGTTGTTTAACTAGGCAAGGTGATCAGGTGAGCGATGTGGCCCATGGGCCTTTTGTTATAATATGGCCGGGTTAAAAATTTATTTCCGAAGTAAGTACCTGTGATACAGAACGACAAAAACAAAAACGATATACCACCGAATCTTCTTTTAATCACAGGGACACAAAAAGAAATAGCAGCTTAATTTTTTTCTTAATTCAACATTTACTTATAATAACATTTTTATAGCTTGGAGTTCTCAAAAATACCACTGGCATTTACTTATAGGTATACATGTAACAACACACAAAATTCACACACATCCACACACCCTCACACACAAAATCCTAGATTCTAGAATAATTTATGTTGCTTCTTTATTTTTTTATTTTAGCTTTTTTTTTCTTTGTCATTGCTTAGCTGTACGTACTGATCCATAAATATGGTTAATTTTAAAATTATACTTTATATTAAACATGTACATCGAACCACAGGCACCTGACGATATTTATTTTTCTTTTAATAAAAGCTATATATCCCCTACCTAATTATTAGGTAGGGGTATATTATATTTAAAAAAAAAAAAAGTATCATCAGGTGCGTGTGCATAGAACAAAAAAAAGTATTTGAATCGGGATCGTTATACAGCTGAAGAAAAAATGCATTGTGGGTAGCATTCCTGAAATGAATCGAAAATCAAATGGAGTCTCCTGATAGCGAAGACGAAAGAAATGTAAGCATATGAAAAATGTATTATAGTCAGAATCATTTCAAACATAATTTTCATTGTTGAAAAATGAGTTTTTTTAGTTTTTTAATCATACGAAGAGGCGCAGAGTGTTTTGATTTGTCTAGAAGAAATTTGGTATCCAATGTCAACAATATCGTAAATAAATTCAGATTTGATCGTTAGAGAGGGTAGAACTTTATTGTCCAAAAATTTATCTTCATTTCATTGTTTCTTAGCAAAAGACGTAAAAGATCGTTAAGAAAAGTAGGAGAAAGAACACAAACCTTAATATGTTTTACGGTGTGACCGTTGGGGCGAGCGCAGTTTATTTACTTTCATAAGCTTACACATGTACTGTCTATCATTCAAGCAAAAGAAAGCAAAAAGAATAAAACAAAACACTAAAAAGAAATCATTTCCCAAGCATCGGGATCGAGTTCCAAACTTCTCGGAAGTTTCCGACAAAATCGGAAATACCCGAACCGTTGAAGTGACGAAAGTATGACGTCAGATAAAAAGTTCTATTGACTTAGGACGCAAACGCTAGTTTTATGGAAAAGAGATTGCATTAAATCATTTTTTCAAGTAAGTTGTTGCTATGTTTTAGCCACCATGTTGCTATGCACCACAAAATGTTTTCCGAGTTTCACGGAAGCAACCGACATAACTTCGTCAAAATTCGTAAGTTTACGGTGACGTCATTTGTATCATTTCCGAAGGGCAAGGTGAAGGCCGGTGTTGTGGCATGGGGGTATTTTTTTGAATAAGGTAAGGCAAAATCATTTCGTTAAGATTTCGGTATTAAACAATGTTCCTTTATTTTTTTTTACTATTTTTGATTTATTCTCGCAATTAGGACATTGGGTAGTGCAGGAATTCTGGGAATGTTGCACAGAGAAATTTGGCTGACGTATGTACAGATTTCAATCCGAATTTCCTCTGTTCATACACGTTAGTCTATTGAGCTCACTCTTGCTATTAAAAACAGCCAGGGCTCGACATTAACACTTGTCCGCTTGTCCGGTACCAATGAAAAATAAATTCGGACAAGTGAATATTGCTGGGCACTTGTCGGATTGGACAAGTGCATTTTAATGTAAAGGGGTCTCTAAATAATAAAAAGAACGACTGTTGAAAGCTAATTCGGTAGTCTCAACTCAAGACGGAAGCTGTACATAAAATCCAAACTTCGATCCCGATATGTATTGCTATATTAACATTGAGTTCACATTCGATCGGGATCGAAGTTCACTAATTGCACTGAAAAGTCATGGAAGATACGAACCGAAGTAGTGAATATTGTTTGATGTTGACAGTTTCACTTGTGGACATTTATGTTATTGTCAGGACAGAAAGCCTAAATTAAATTTCGTTTTATCTTTCTAACAATAACATCAAGAATCAATCAAGCGCATGACATGTGTAAATAAATGGACTTAATTTTAATTTTTCAAGTTGAAACTATTGAACTTTATTGAAAATTTTTGGACAAGTGAAGTTGAAATTCGGACAAGTAAATGTCTTGGTCACTTGTCCGAATGGACAAGTAGGAAAAAAAGTTAATGTCGAGCCCTGACAGCCTCTGTCAACTGGTTAAATTTGGTGTTTGTTTTATAATAAAATGGATAATTATATTATTATACTATAGGAATGACAATGGGAACCACTTTTGTGTTCTCTTAAAAAGGAAAAATAAATTATTTAAATAGTTATCAAATTGTATCAAACATGAATCTGTGCATTATAATTCTCAGTCAACATCCGAAAGGCGAAAAAGACTGATTGTACATCATACAGACACTGGAAGTGGAAAAAAAAAACTCATTCATAGATTATATTTGATCTTTACTGTCACAAACTCTGGAAATCTTAGGAGTTTTTTTTTTTTATTGGTGGTCACAAACTCTGGAAATCTTAGGAGTTTTTTTTTTTTATTGGTCCTATTGTTTGACTTGCATGGGTCATTGGGAACCAGGATGGGGAGGGGTGGGTTGGGGGTGCCCCAAAAATTTTGCCAGTATACTGTATAATAGATAACCAAAGCTAATTTTTGGATATACCTCCTAAAAAATCATGAATGCCTATTTTTATTAATACATAATTTCTTCCAAGGGAATAAGGTTTACAAAAATTAATGTAAGAAAGCATTGCAAGAGAATGCAACAACCTTGGGAAAGTCATTCCACTTTATTTTAGGTACGACGTAGGTGCTTTATCTTCTAAACTGTCTGACAAAGGGTGATAAACCACCTGGTTTATTTATTATTTTCAGACGTTAAACTGTTATGGGACATAATCTTTTTATTAATGGATATGTGTTATTGAAACTTGGTTTTTAATATGTGACAGGGAATCCTGAATGTGCAAAATCAGCCATACGACGAGGCTCTAGAAATACCAGACGGAGAGGAAGTGGCCAGTGAATATTCACCAACGCCCCGAGTCCATCCAGGTAGGAAAACTGGTTCTTACAAATCATAAGGCATTAGGGAGTTCTTATTCACTTTTTGTTTTAAATTATATGTAAAATTCATTCATATACATGTTGTATTCATGGAAACTTCTTGATATATCTTACTTTGAAAAGTTCTTTCATTACTAACACATGCAATAAAGACATGTGATACATGTTTAAGTAGCATCTTTTTCAGTCAAAGTTTAAGATCTTCCCATTTTCTTTTTATTTTCAATAATAAATTAGATCCTTAAACATGTGAAAATTTGTTAAAAATATTAAGTCATGAAACTATGCAAGGACATAATTTTTTTTGATTTTGATATAAAAATATGAATTTTATCTGCCACAAGATCATCTCAAAATATAAAAAAATATTCAAAAGAGAAATGACATTTAAAGTACGGATATCCAAACTTGTAAAGTCATTTATGAATAAATGTTTGTTTGCCCTCTCTGACTTGGTACAAAGAGGGTCTGAAGGTAGGTGGGATGAATTTTTTTCTCAGAAATTTTTCAACATACACATTGACACAATCTGATTAAAATCAAATCTTTGTTACATCGCTTTGAAGATCTGATGGTAGCAACCATCAGAATTTTGGAGCGTAATTAAGATCTGATTTTAATCAGATCCATAAGATGAGAAAATTCAAGAATAAAAAGTAAAAAAATATTGCTTTCTTGAGGTTAAAATTTTTTGAGTCGTGACAGTTTCAACCATTTGATCTAGAGAGGGCAAACAAACAATTTTTACAGATGGCCTAATAGTGTATTTTAAAATTTTTATTGCATAGTTTAAGATGACCAAGATTTTAATCTTTGGAACAGCTAATTAAAATCATTGTGTTCTATATTATATTTCTATGCAAATACCATTGTCACCATGTTCATCTTTATAGACATCTATCTTTTTTCTTTCATTTCATCATGTAACCCAGGATTATCTCGCCAAAGGCGACCACCAGGTAAATTAGTATTGTCTTCAAAAATTCTGATGAGAGGTTACACCATGTCTTAATCATGGTTTGTGTCTTTCAAAATAAGGGACATCAGAATTTTATTTTTTTTTAAAGTAGAGTAGAAGATGAGAATTTACATACTTTACTACTGTAGATGTACACTTCTTTTCTTCATTCTTGAAATAATTCAAAACAGACTTCAAATATCTTCAGACATCTTAAAGTTATATGTTTCTCTCACTGCATGTTTCAGTTGAATTGTGAAAGTAATATAAATTTTATTATCATTTTAATCCTTTCATTTTGAAAAATAGGTTTTTCTTTAAAAAGATATAATATATTACATGCATGTGAATAATGGTATGTTACATGCCTTATATGTAGTGCCACCAGCTTCACCGACACACAGTTTTGATGGTAATTCTTTTTTAAGCATAGAATATATATCATTTTCAGTCTACATATATACAACAAATAACATATATAACTAAGAAAATAACTTTGTACTTGTGGCAGTAAGGTGCTGTAGTCCAGCTGTTGTTTATTGTGAATTGTCCCAGTTTTTTTTTACTGTCTCGGAAAGTATATGACTTGGTATTGAAGTACATGTATTCAGTTAACCATTAGGTTTTAACATATTTATTAACTTGATTTAAAAACTGCAGTGTTCTGGGATTGATGGGGGAAGTGATGATGCTTTGGCTTTTGGGTTTGCAATTTTTATCATGTCCTCCAAATGATAGGGGCAAGACACCAAGTTAAAAAGATGATAGTTTTCTTTATAGTACAATTGATAAATATTTTTAAAACAAAATTCTTGCAATCTTTAAAATACTACTAAAGGGTATCTACATTTGTAAATTATGCCAAGAACAAATATTACTTTAAATATCAGAATAAAGAAAAGGTTTTACTACGTAAGTGTTTTTGGCACAAAAAATAGTTAATCATTTGGGGAACATCATAAATTTTAGGAATGTAACACTTTATTAATTAGTACTTATATGAAGAGATTTTCTGTTCTACTGTACACTCCACACTAATAATCAATATTCATGGTGGCATAAGGATTAGAGACATTTTAATCTTACAGAAAAAAAAATCACTTAAGATCTAATCATTTGCAAAAACAAAAAATAATCATGTAGAAAAAGCATGTTAAAAAAAAGTATTTCTGCTTTACAATTGAAGAGAGATATTGACCTTGAATCAATTTAACATTTGCAGCTTCTGACCCCGCAGGCCAAAGAGGACATAGCAGAGGAGACACGCCCCCTGAAGCAGCCATGTCAGACGAAAACGATGAGGAATTTGAGGACAACATGAATCCACCAGTAATTATATATCCTATGTCAAAATTAGATTTTTACATATGCATTAGCTTTTTATTAATTTAATGGCTTAACAAAATATCTGTTATTTTAATTACTTATTTAAATTGGAAAGCCTTCCATAAAATATCAATACATGTTGAAAAAACTTGATGCCTTGAGTGTAATTTCAGCCCCCTCAGCAGGATCTCAAAGCCATGCAGCAATCTCAAGCTCCTAAACCCCAGCCAAGACAACAACAGCCACCGCAGTTTGATGAGGATGAGGATGATGATGATGATGATTCAGGGTCAGAAACAGATGATGATGACGATGATGATGACGACGATGAAGATGATGACCATGTTCCAGTTGAAGGGTGAGAAAAATGAGGAACATCATTGTTAAAAACATCAATTGAAAACTAACTGATAATGGCTGATAATACTTTATTATTTATAATTATAATAATTTTTTTTCAGAGCCTATGATCCTGGAGATTATGAAAATCTTCCTGTTACCCCTGAAATTAAAGAAATGTTCCAGTACATAACAAGGTATTGTGTTCTGTAACAGAATTCTGCTTAGGTTTTGAGGAATAAAAAGATCTTATGTGCAGTTGCCAGTATGGTTTTATTTCAGGTACACTCCACAGACTATAGAGCTAGATTACAAACTAAAACCATTTATTCCTGATTTCATACCTGCCGTGGGTGACATTGATGCATTTATCAAGGTCAGTAATGGCTTTTGTTTGATGTCTTGGCTTACTGTGTTATCATTGTAGATATACCCCTCAGACAATAGAACTCGATCACAGCCTTCTACCGTTTATCCCTGACCTTATTCCTGCTGTCGGAGACATTGATGCCTTCCTCAAGGTCAGTTTGTCTGGGTTCATTGTAGAGCCAGAAAACTGTCAAGATGACTTTTATGCTAATGATTTTGACTACCTACATTTGCCAGTCTATTCCTCTGTCCCTCTGTTAATCTGTCTATTTATGTATAATCTGTCTATTTATGTATATAATCTGTCTATTATGTGTAGATAGATCACTGATTTACACTGATATTGGTATACTCTGTCACCTGCACTTCAACATCGTCTCAAGCCATGGTCCAGAGTCTGCTTATAGCTCTCTCTTAACTTCGGCTGCTTGACTGCGTAAAGGTCTCGAAATCTTGAATTATCACACATGTGTGACTTCATGTTGGAAACCATTGGAAAATAAGTATACATTGAAGTTGAATTTAACAATAAATAACAAAGGTTATGTAAACTATACTTTGATAACAAAAGGTAGCATCAACAGAGCTTTCAGACTATCCTTTACCTGCATTGGTAAATATTTTACTTTGTTACAAAATATTCTTGTGTTATTCAACCACGGCTAGAATGGGAGAGGATTGTACATTTTGGACATGGTCTGTGACGATGGCACTTCAGATATTTGACACCCTATTGGACTGTTCTCTTGCTGACTCTATTGTAGTACACCAATGTCTTTCAATTCTGTGTTTTATTACTTTGTCATGCAATAGGACTCTTGATCTCAGGTGTTGTTTGAACTTTACTTACTTCTACCCCATAATTTTCACCATCTTTTCTTTTAAAAAAATGTCCTCAGTGTGGCATACCAGAGTGTTTATATTAACATACTCTGTATGAAAAAAATAGAAGCATGTAGACATTTTGGTACAAATTCAATTGAATTCATAGTGAACACAGTTTTTGAACTAATAATATAAAAAACAGGAAGAAATGTCCAGTACTAAAAATGCAATTTGTTATTTAGGACTATACCGTCACTATAACCAAGCTACTCTGCTGTCAGAGATCTTTCATTATATCTGTATTTTACTCCAACTTAGCTAGTACCGGTACATTGTAGATTTAATTTCTTTTTATACCCCCCGCAAACGAAGTTTTGGGGGGTATATAGGAATCACCTTGTCCGTCTGTCTGTCTGTCTGTGCAAACGTGTCCGGTCCATATCTTTCTTACGGAGGGACACTAGAATCTACTACTCCACACAAAGATTGCCCATGACCTAAGGGTGTGTCATGACCTTGACCCAAGGTCATTTGGGGAAGTTCAAGGTCACTAGAAGAAAAAGTTCATAATTCGTGTCCAGTCCATATCTTTCTTATGGATAAACTTGGTAGGTTCTCATTTCACACAAAGATTGCCCATGACCCAAGGGTGTGTCATGACCTTGACCCAAGGTCATTTGGGGAAGTTCAAGGTCACTGGAAGAAAAAGTTCATAATTCATGTCCTGTCCATATCTTTCTTATTGATAAACTTGGTAAGTTCTTATTTCATGCAAAGATGGCCCATGACCCAAGAGTGTGTCATGACCTTGACCCAAGGTCATTTGGGGAACTTCAAGGTCACTGGAAGAAAAATTTCATAATTCATGTGTGATACATATCTTTATTACGGAAAAACTTACTTCTGAAAAACCCAGCGGGGGGTATTTTGTCCCGTTTGGACAGTTCTATTTTTTTTCTTCTATGATGATTTCATTGTACAGAAATACACCAATGTACAATATTTAAATAATTGTGATATTTTATGGCAGTATTCTATTGTTTTGATGTAAATTTATGTATAAATATAAATATTTTCTGTCTTAAATCATATATGCACATCATTGTATATTTTTTAAATTTCATTTTCACGTTGAACATTTAAAAAAAATCAAGGAATTTTCCTCCAATTATATTCAAAATTTGGTAATACATTTTGGTGTAGATAACGCGCCCTGACAACAGGCCAGACACGTTAGGACTGACCGTCCTTGATGAGCCGTGCGCCAAACAGTCTGACCCCACAGTTCTAGATCTACAGCTCAGGGCCATATCCAAACAGACCACCGACAAAAAGGTAGTGGTCAAGAGCATAGATAACGCCGAGAAAAATCCCAAACAGATCGAGAGCTGGATAGAAAGCATTCGGGAACTTCACAGAACTCAACCTCCTCCAAATGTACATTACTCCAAGTAAGTATAGATAAAGTGATGAATTTATCAATTATCAGGCATGTAGCATCGTTTTTGAAAGTGGGGGGGCCGGGCAGAGTAAAAAATTTTTTACTTGACTGAAAAAGTTGACAAGCAGAAAAAAAAAAAAAGTTGCCCATAGTCAAAAATCCTAATTAACATTTCCTATAGTATAAGTAAGGTTGGGGAAAAAAGTTGGGGGGCCAGGCCCCCCCTGTTGCTACGTCCCTGATTATTACAGTATTATCAGTGCACTCTACATATTGTTTCACAAATACTTTCATCAATACATGTGTAACCCCATAATTAGTATACAGTGATTCCTAAAACTGAAGGTCTTCAAATGAAATTCAAAATATGCATTGAAGATTAAAAAAGATTTTGACTGTTGTATTTTATCATTTTATTGTGCATGAAGTATAAAACCAGTGCTTGTGTAATACTCTGATACATTAATCCATCGTGATGTTAGGTCTTAAAAATGTGTATGGATACATACAGCACAGTATAAAACATTCTTGTATACTGTGTTAAAATTGCATTTTAGTACATGTATGATCATGAAATGAAAGATCTTTAAAATTTTCACTTTTCAGTGTTTATTACAATTTCATATTCCAAATGAAAAAGAGTTTTTATTTATTAAAACTAAGAAATGTCATTGTGAGGACAGTTTCACATAAAGTTTGAATAATTGTTTTACAAAAAATATAGCAATATGTTCTTGTATTGCCAACATTACATGTAATCATGTTTTGTCTCCTATTGAAGGATACTGTGCTTAATCAAATACACTTATGCACAATATATAACATGTAAAGAAAGCTGTTCACAATCTGGCTAGATTGTTTGTTTCTCAGACCCTGTAGAGAAGTTCTATGCTGTTTGTTGTTTTATAAATTCAGTGTATATCTTCATATGTAAGGGGATTGTAAGTACATGCATGTAATAAACACAGGGATTTTATTTTTTAGAAATATGCCTGATATTGACACCTTAATGCAGGAATGGCCTCCAGAATTTGAAGAATTACTTAAAGAGGTATGCATGTCCTTAACTTTATTAATTATAAAGCATCAAAATGAATTGTTTATTGTCTTTTAAGTTTTTTTTTTTTTTTATTTTTGATTGAATACAGATGCTTTGAAGGTTATATATGTGTTTGAGTAAAAGATATGACAAACCAAATTCTTTAATTCATTATGATTAGTTTGAATTCATTGGAAGGATGAATTATAATTAATGTTGCAGCTGTTGCAGAAAAATTATGCAGTGTATGCATTTTGTCTAAAATAACTGCAACTTTAATTCCTGTACTTACAACCAAAGAGAGCATTTTTACTGTTTAATTTATTAATACTTTAGTGACTGTACTACATCTTTGATGAGAAGAAACTGACTAGTCTGTTTTATTTGTGACAGGTGGGACTTCCAACAGCAGAGCTAGACTGTGATCTCCCTCAGTACGTGGAACTCATCTGTTGTGAGTACAATATTTTAATGGCAATATTTCTGAATTTTTAGAGATATATTTATTGGTAATTCATTGCAGATCTTCCTCAGAAATTATGGATACATGTTTAACTAAGTAAACATAATTGCATTTCCTAAGGGAGGGGTCATAATAACCAGGTTTTACTGTACACATGAATATTATTAAACACTACTTCTTTTCCAGCAATCCTTGACATACCAGTATACAAAGGATCACCACATCACAATGAAAAAATCCAGGCTCTCCATGTTTTATTTACACTGTTTTCAGAATTCAAAAATTCTCAGGTATTGATCAAAATTTGAAACTGATGTATTTTTCTTTTTCATGTTTTTCACTTTATTCTAATTACGCAGATTTAACATAACAGGTTAAAATACATTAATTTCTGTGTATAGAAAATGCATTCCATTTTTTAGGGCTTGATTAATACTAGTGAATTTTTTCTTTACCTAGCACTTCCGGGCACTCGCACAAGACAACCAGCTAGACAATGCTCTGAAAGGAGGGGGTGGGGCAGGTGAACAAGACGACAAAGAAGAGAGGCTGATACTCTAGACATTTTGTTAAAAATTCTACAATGGTGTCAATTTATGTCCTTACCTGTATGCATGTATATAGGATAAAAATCATGGGATAGTAATCATTATATTGTTAAGTGTGCTGAATATTTAATAAATCTTATGTACTGTGTCTAAGTTTTGTGAACATCATATTAACATAAGATTCTGTGGATTTCTGTGAAACTTCTGAAACATTTGAAGAATAATGGATAAGGTATATTTGAAAAAATATTTCCATACAGTATCATTTTTTTGTGTTTGCATACAAATAATCAATATATACTGGTAAAATTGACAGAAATATTTAACATATTTCAGCTTTATGGAGGTAAAGTTAACACATTCTAAAGCATGAGCATTGAATCAAAAGGAATTTCATTGAAAACGGCAACAAATATAGTTGTAAGTGGCTTTCCTTTACATTAGGATGTTTTTAGGGGGGAGCACTGACTTTAAACTTGCCTAAATGAACTTCAACAATGTGACACACCCTTGGTTTGTGATCAAGGAATCATATTGTATCAGACAGACAGTGATTCCTCTTCATAACCAAACTATAGCTACACATACTTCTAGTGAAAAAATATGTTGTTTTCTGAGATAAAGCATCGTTTTTGAAAGCCAGAGAAAGAAAAAAAAACTGAAAAACTCGAATAACAAAAAGTAGTTGGACTCAAATCACTTTAAGCATTGCGTAAAATTATTGCATTTAAACGCAAAAGATTAACATTTAAACCACAAGCACTTGTTTTGGTAATAGATTTTTAACCCAGAGTATAATAATTACACATTATACTATGGGTTAAAAATTTATTACCAAAACAAGTGCCCGTGTTTTTTAAACACTAAACGCAAGTTTTTGCGTTAAAATGCAATGGCTATCATAGGCGTTGAAATGTCTCCAGCACTTAATTATGTCGGGGGACTCTTTCGACAAAGTTGTAGGTATTGATAATTTTTTATCCAACGACTAGTTTGGACAAGCGAAACAAATTCTGAAGAAATCAACACTCCTCGATGACTGGTGAGTAATTTTATTTTCACCTGCAAGCAACAACAATTTTGTAAATAATTTCATTTATGTGTTGAATGCTGTTAATTTTCTTTTGTCTAAATGTGAGTAATTACTAGATGTTCTATTTTATTGTTCAAACTGAATGTTTTGATTTTTCTCCATTTGCTGGAATTTTCCCAGGCCTTTCAAGTGTCAGGTTCCATGTTATGTAATTTTTCCCAGTTCTTCATTTTCCGCTGCTTGTTACGCAACTCCAAATTTTCCATGACCAAGCCTGACCCCTTCGTAGACAATCGGCCAATCAGAGGTGTCCATCATAATCACGTGTTTTGGTGCTGTCTGTAACTGACCAGTCAGCGCTGGGTCATTCTCGCTTTGTTGACGCTATCAATAACAGCAAAAAAATTGGCACACCCACCACCACCCCAGTTTTTCCTACCTTGCATTTATGTTTTAAATTGATAGATAGATTATATTTGACACATTGGCATATTTATACCCCCCCCCCCCCCCCAAACGAGCCCCCCCCCCCCCCGCAAACGAAGTTTAGGGGGGGGGGTATATTGGAATCACCATGTCCGTCTGTCCGTCCATCCGTCTGTCTGTAGACGAGATTTTGTCCGGACCATTACTCAGAAACTATTGGTAGGATTTGTCTGAAAATTGTACACATATTATTCACCATATGAAGGTGTGCACCTGATATTTTCATCTTGATGGGATAACTATTTTAAATTTTACAGGTGTTTTTTCATTTTTATTTTGTGGTTTTTTGCAGACCGTTTCTCAGAAACTATTGCAAGGATTTATCTGAAAATTTGTACACTTATTATTCACCATATGAAGGTGTGCACCTGGAATTTTCAACTTTATTTATTCATTTTTCTGCATTTTACAGGTTTTGTTTTTTATTTCAATTGACTTGTTCATTTTGGGCTTATGAATAAGGTTTGAGACATAGAATCTAGAATAACCATTCTGTATCCTTTACATCTCCTTCCTTCTTTCATCTTTCCTTGCACTCCTATTCCCTACCTTTCTTATCTCTCTGCACCCTTTTCTTCCTTTTTTTGCATTGTAGATTTATTTGTTGTTCTTCACGTGTATATAAATTTGTTTTTCTTTGTTTGTGTTGGAGAGGACATTCTAAGTTGGAAAAACTTGTGTCTGATCCAATTGATTATATCAATAAAATATATTTAAATTCATCTAGAATATCTGTACAAAAATGTAAACTACAGCTTAAAACTACTGAATAACACTAAAAAAAAAGAAACATCATCAAGTGTTAAAAACAGTTTTTACATTCCACATAGGATAACATAATTTTATTTGTCTCTTGAAATAATGACTGGACATCCATCCAGTTAAAGATAAATTAATGAGTTTGGTGTGGGAAGTTGTTATTAAAGGCATCTCTTATCAACCATGGGTTATATCCTGGGAATTTGGCACACAAATTAAAGATCTCTGGATCTTCTCTTATTCTCTGAATTGTAATTTATTGTCTGTCAAAGCACTTTATTACTGGATGACCAGCTCATTATTTTCAAAATGAATTTATTTGATATAAAGTTATCAAGATTAATTTGATTTTGTATAATAGGATTTTTTTTTCAACAATCAGTTTGCAGAGTGTCATGACGCATAATTGCAATTTATTTTTTTAATGCAGAAATAAAAAAAATATGTTACAATGGAATTACAATATATTAGTATTGATGTTTCATTTGGTTGCACATTTGTTTCATTCATTAAGAAACATAATGAATAATTATATTTCACTGCAATTTTTTGTAAGTAAATTGTGAACACCTCTAGATCCATAAAGTATTTCTGAATTGGCACCTTCTGTTAAAATCCCAGCGGGGGGTATTTGTCCGTATTGGACAGTTCTAGTTATTTTTGTAGTGCCATCTTTTTGCTGTATACCTACTTTTTTATATATATAAAGCACTAAAAATGACCAACGACACGAACAATAAAAATTTATATATATATATATTTTGCAAATATTGTTTATCTGTAAATTTAGGGGATCAGTATACATGTGTAGTAATAAATAACTTTTTGGTGATGGTGTCAATTTAGGATCTGAGATAAAGACCTTTTTTAGAGTTAAAGGTCATTGATGAATTGATTTTTATGAAAATGAACATAAATTAAAACTTACAAGTTACTTAGGATTTCCTTACGATTTCTTTGCACTCGTGGAAATATCACAAATTCCCTAAAACTCGTGAAATAAATTGCTTTTGATTTTCTTAAAGCTTGTTTGGTCAAAGTATTGTCAGTTTTCTATTGTTTCTTAGACATGTCCCTGAGCCTCTCTCTCTTAATATAATCGGGTGTCCACGCAACTCCCACCCCACTCCCCATTCCCCGGAAAGCTTATCTCATTTTTTCATCTATTTTAGGTTATCTCAAATTTATTGTGAGAGAGGAAATCAATATCATACCAGTTGATTATATATATTAAAATAATTATGGGTATCAAAGATGAAACAGATAGAGAGCTGGGCCTGTCCTCTCGTTCTCCACAAGGGTAGATCATTTCATCAGTTGTTTTTAAAGAAATGCTACAAAATAACGCTATCTAAAATGTCTGATTTATACATATGTTTCAAAGTGTGTTTAATGCCTCCATGGTAAAAAAAAAAAGTTGATGTACACTATTTAACACTTTGGAAAACAATTTTAAATTGCATTGATTTGAAATTAACGCACTTGAATTTTTTTTTTTCAAAGTGCATATATTGCCACATACCTTGAATTATTCGAAGGAAGCCATTTCAATTGGGGTGGGGCATGAATAAAGAGTAATTTTGTTTCTAAACTTTAACGAATGATAGACAGCTGTAATAGCCTTATTAAATTACTTAGTATACATGCACATACAAGAATTTTTTTTACAAAACTATATCGCTTCGAAGCCAATTTAAGCCCCCCTTTGAAATGTTTTGTTCGATCCTTAATTATTATCTTAGGAGCCTCACACGATGCATAAATTAAACTACACACAAGAAATATATTCATGATAACAAAAAAGTTATGAATGCAATCAGGGACTTGATGCAATAACATATTTTGAGGGTGACAGTTCTAAAGAATCGCTGATCGCTAAGGGAGTGAAAAAAAAATGAGAAAAAAAATAATAAAGACATCACGATTTTAAAAAGTCTAATCAATAAGATTAGATAAAAAAAATTGCCAAAATAATCCCTTTGTAAACATTTTCATATGTGTAAATTTTTTTTTCTTTCATCTGTAGAAAAAAATACAGTTGGTATAGTCATAGCTGCAGAACTGTAGCTCTCCGAAAAAATATTTTGATAGACCGGAGAGCTACAGTGTCACCCATTGAAAAAACTGTATATCTATTGCGCACAAAAAAGTGCGCTGTTTCTGGATTATTCTTCCAAATTCTTACCTCAATTGCAAAATCGCTAGATTTCAATAAAGTCCTTACTCCTCTATCTATTACATTTGTAGTTTACATCATGCGAAGCGCGTTGGACCGAATTCTCTAGTCTTGCAAACCAAAATGGCAGTATAAATAGGCGAAATTTTCGATGATCTCAGTTTCAGGACCAGGAGGGCTATAAATATACAGTTTTTTTTCAATGGGTGGCACTGTAGCTCTCCGGTCTATCAATATTTTTTTTTTTCGGAGAGCTACAGTTCTGCAGCTAGTTTGGTCATATTCAATTTCGATCGAGATCAAATTACCGCAAGTCGGGCTCGTTATACGTTAAATTAGCAACCCGGTGCTTCTTAGCAACAAGGGAACATGGATGACGAAAAAAGTAAGTTTATATCCATTTTTTAACGTTAAATAGTCTTGCATGTCTATAGATTTAAAGATAAAGGATACGTAGTCATCTTAATAAATATTTTCACATAATGGAAAAAGTAGATGGGGGAAAAGCAATGCATAACAAGAAACTAATATATCATAATACAATTCAGTTAGATGGTAGACCTATGGAACACATTTTGATAAATAGATCTACATATAGAAATGTGTTTGAAGTTGTTGTTGTTGCTTGCAAACTTTTTGTGATTTTATATGGTTGCATTTGTATTTTACTTTTAATTTATTTCGTTGCATTCCCTTTGAATTAATTAAGCTATTATATTTATGTAATTCTTAATTAATTAAGTCGTTCTAATGCAACTATTAACACGTAACAGTGTTAAAATAATTCACTATCCAGTCAGCGAAACCAACACGTTTTCATGATTTTTTTTTTTAAATTGTGAGATCAAAATGATGTCAATTTTGTCAAGAACAATTAAGGGGTTAACCTATGCACACTTTAAAATAAATACAAATTATATGAACTGCTTAACTATTTGCATAAGTTTATTTAAAGTATACATATTTGACAATGTGCTAAATACAAGTCTTCTCTTCATATTTTGATCAAGAATAAAACTTACTTACTTACAGACAACCCTTTACTTTAAATTGTCACCATTTTACCTTTCATCCTGCTGTTCAAGGATTATAACATCTTTTGTCTGTAAAAACCCAGAAATGTCATTTTTATGTGATTCTTTTTTTTTAAATGAGCAAAAAATGCTTTTGAGGCATCAAAAAATTAATATGAAGAAAAGAATTTAATGCCATTGGTAATGAATTAAAATAGACAATTTCTGGTATTTTTTTCATGTATAATTCTAGTTCTAATATTTTTATAAAATGTATTTGTCTTGACAAGACTTTTGGCAAACATGTAATTTTGGGGCAGATGGACTTGATATCAATTACATTTTCATGATTCACAATAATGAAATGTTAACGAATAGAGAAAAAGGATTCACATCCCAAGGGGAAAAAGACACTGTCACTGAGGGGGGCCACACACAAACTGAAAGCAGAGGCCCTGAGAAGGTACAGGCTTAAGCATAAGGATGATGTTCAGGAGATAAAATCCCCATTGACTTCCCCTAAAGAAAGAGAAACTCCACAAAACGATAAAGAAACTGAAAGTAAAACACACCAGTCAGATGTACAGAAAGAGGATATAAGAAAGAGATCTGTGGTCCCTGTAGAATCAGGAAAAGTAACTGTACCTAAGGATTCTGAAGCAGAAGTTTCCCAGTTAGCTAAATCTGATGAAAGAAGGGAAACTAATCAAGAAAATTACATGAAGCATTTTGTCAAAGGAAATGATGCTGATCGGGACAAATCAGAAGAGGTGTCACCTGGCGAGAATAATAAAGATAAGACACTGGAGAGGAGTGATTTGACAAACGCAGATGTAATTTGCCAAAGAATTTTTCTTTTAAATGAAGATTCATCTCCTAAACAAACAACAAATGATCAAAAGAATGAATTTGACAAATTCAATATACAGGGGAATAGAGACCAAAATTATGCATTTCCTAATAAAAGAGAGCACATAAACCTCAAAAGCAATGACACCATAAATGAAAGTACAGTGATAGTACAAAGAGGTATTATATAGATTAAAACCTATAAACTCTACTGAAAAAAGCCCCTTTCTGTTGCACTATGTCTGAAGCTTCAAATTTACACTTCTACAATATGCAGTATTTATAAAGCATTACCTGACTTTGAAGTGGATAAAATACTGCATGAATTCCATTAACTCTCCAACCCAAATCTTGGTCTTTAGCTTTGCATCACAATGCAATATATTTCTGCATATCCTACCACAGTCTACAAAAATTACAGTGCATGGAAGGAAGACAACTTAGAGACTAAAGTCTCAAGCATGCCCATCCCCAAATTATCTCTCTAGGCATAAACTGTCACACATCCGGGAGAAGAATGTACCTCACTTACGTACATCTGATGTATAACTAATGTAATTTTGCATGGCATGATTTTGATCAAAGCATGATTTATGATAAGAAACACTTTGCCTCATGCATTTCTTTTTTATCATATGCATATAAACTTTCTTTTCACGTGCAGTGTAACTCATCAAATGTATAAATGTATTTGTGTATTGCAATTCAATTGTTTATCATATACCGTTATTTTAAAGAAGTCTTTGCCATAAAAGCAATTTCTAAATATGTATTGAAAACAATGCTAAGATTTACTGCATGTATTTATGTGATACATGACAGAAAGATTTCTTTTAAACTACTGATTGTGAAATATATTTTGTAAAATAAAATAAAAATGGAATGGGACATTTTTATATAATTAGAATATTTGATTTTATCTTCCATCTTTCACTTTATTGTATTGTCATATTTTTAGATAAAGAAGGAGGCCAAGGGGATACCCCAGCAGAGAACAAAGGTAACCTTGTCTTCTGTAGCTGCCTAATAGCAAATTACAGTCCAGAGTTGTACTGTTCAATGCCTTCTGATTATTTATGTGCTAATCATGACTCATTTTAATCAAATTTACAGAAGCTGAAGAAAGTGAGAAAGTGGAGCCTCCTGTCCAGGCCACAGAACAGGTTTATACTTAATCATTTATTATAGACTAAAATATTAATACAGACATTATTATTGTATTATTTTGTGAATTGTTGCCAAATCATCAAAATTCTATTTTAAAAGGAACCATATCATAGGTATGGGTTTTTTTTGGGCTGTTAATTCAAACAACTAATCTATTGAAAAAACACATAAAATTTTTAGTTGCTTTTAACTTTAGTGCATTAAATGTGAAGAATACCAAAACATTACTGTACATATCTGTTTTAATTTTTGTGTTGATTAAACAGACCAAAGATGACAGTTCTAAAGAAGAAGCAAAGAAGGAGGAGGAGGTGAAAGAGCCTGGGTCTGAGGCTCCCCCAGAAAAGGCTGGGGAGGGGAAACCAGAGGACACACAGGAAAAAACAGAGGTGGGAGAAAAGGAGAATGTAGTAAAGGAAGACCAGGAGAAAACAGAGGGAGGTGAGAAGGGGGCACAGGAGGAACCGCAGGGGGAGAAAAAGGAGGAAGATAAGCCAGCACAAGAATCAGGAAGCAAGGAAGAAGAGTCCTCAAAGAAACCAGAGGAGGAAGCTACAGATAAACCAGCAGAAGAGAAGAGAACAGACGGGGAAGAAAAGGCAGCAGACGATCAAACCAAACCCGAGGATGACCAGAAAACAGAGGGTAAACCCAAGGAGACAGCAGAGGAGGAGCAACCTAAAGAAACAGCAGAGGAGGGGAAACCTAAAGAAACAGCAGAGGAGGAGCAACCTAAAGAAACAGCAGAGGAGGGGAAACCTAAAGAAACAGCAGAGGAGGGGAAACCTAAAGAAACAGCAGAGGGGGATACAAATCAAAATGCTGCAGAGGGTGATGAACAGGGTAAGTGTTGAGTAGAGGGAAGTGAGGGGTGGGTAGACTAAGGATAGACAGAGAAATGAGGATCAAAGAGGGAAACTCAGGAGAACAAGGAAACAGATAAATAGACAAACAGACAGACAAACAAGAAAAAACTTAAGTACCCCCAAGTCTTTGATTAAGGGGGCCTAAAAACTTGGTAAATATAAATTAGTATTTTGTTCACTCTTTATTTCATAAATACATCATAGAGAAAATAAACATGATTAAAATGTAAAAGTTCAATTTTAAAAGTTTTGTTATATGGTTTCTTTAAAGATGAGGAAGGGGATAAAAAAGCTAAAAAGGAAGAGGAGGAGAAAAAGAAGATTCCTGATGACTTTTTCTACAACTATGAAGACTTAATCTCACAGCCCCAGATCACTCAGGACTCAGGCTTACCCAAGGACTACATTAATCTGACGTATGATAAATGTTCTCTGCGAAAATTTTAACAAAAACCCTAGTATCTCTAGAATTGTGTGAAAAGTGCCTTTTATTATAATGTTATTCAAAACTGAAAGTTTATTTTAGAAGGATAAGTTTCACCTTTATCATAATACACTGTGTAAGATAACAATATTTCTGTCTTTTCTAGTCATTCATTTGGATATGACTGTACAAAGCGTCACAACCTCCATCTGTTGGACGAGAGAACGGTGTGTTTTGCTGCGGGTAACTATGTGTTACTTCTGGATCTTCAGACAAAGGAACAGAAATACCTGCGCAGTACCAGCGGGGGAGGTATTGGAGCCATCACAGTAAGTAGTACCTGTCATCTCATTGTTACTTTCCTTGTAAGAGCCAGAGCAGGGCCAACACCATTTCTGTGTACAAAAAATGAAGTTCAATATATGTTTTGATTTGATATTTACTGTAAGTATAACTTTTATTTACAGGTTCATCCTTCTAAGAAATATTTTGCTGTTGCTGAAAAGGGAACCTCACCTAACATCAACATCTTTGAGTATCCATCACTAAAGCTGCATCGCATCCTGAGAGGGGGGACAGAGCGATCCTACTCCTATGTTGACTTTAAGTAAGTGCATACTACACTGTATTTGTCTTTTTAGAAATGCTTGATATCATATTTTTACTGTAAAAAGTTGCTTTTGTATCTCAAATCTCTATAAAAATTGCTCTGAAAAAAAATGACTGTATGAATATTGCCTTTCCTTTGCCAGTCCTAAGGGTGATTTACTGGCGTCCGTGGGAGGGGACCCGGACTACATGTTAACTATCTGGGATTGGAAGGAGGAGCAGACAGTACTGAGGTCAAAGGCTTTCTCTCAGGAAGTGTTCCGCGTGACCTTCTCCACGGAACTGGAAGGTCAACTGACCACCGCTGGTACTGGACATATCAGGCAAGAATTACTTCATCTAAATATTTAAAAATACAGTGTATATAGATATATGTAGAATGAAAGACAACTTTTTTTAAAAGGAGAATAAATAAAATATCCCAACATGAAGAATATAATTATACATAGCAGTATAGTCCTTACATATGCTGTTAAAAGTTCATTGGATTCAAAATTGTATGACAACAACAACCCAATAATTGAAGTTTTGATATGGTAGGCCTGGCACACAGTCAAACATACAGTTTAAGGCTTTTACAATTAAAGTTGAGATGGTATTGTCTAATGTACATCCCTTGGTTTCTGTTACAGATTCTGGAAAATGGCAGACACTTTCACAGGTTTAAAACTTCAAGGAGAACTGGGAAAGTTTGGCAAAACTGAGATTTCAGACATAGAGGGTTATGTTGAACTTCCTGATGGAAAAGTGTTGTCTGGAACAGAATCTGGTAACATGCTTCTTTGGGAGGGTGGCTTAATCAAAGTGGAGATTGGACGCAAAGGGAAAAAAATGTGTCATCATGGATCTATCCAGCAAATCCTTCTGGATGAAGGGGAGCTAATGACTGTTGGAATGGATGGATTTATAAGGGTAGGTTTCATCTTATATTGTTTAATGTGTAGAAGGAGTCTTAAGATCAGATGTTCTGTATAAGTGGCAGATGTTTATTGTGTGTACCATGCTTTTCAGGTCTGGGACTTTGAGAGTGTGGACACAGCTGATGTGGCAGACGAATCAGGACTTTTTGAAATGGAGCCTATGAATGAGCTGCGAGTAGGTCATGATGTCCATCTGAAGTCTATACTGAAGTCCACTGATGCAGAAAACGAGGTCACTGTGTGGTATGCACAGGTAAATCCCTCAAAATATTGTATAGAAAGTTTATAAAAAGGGGAGATAAAAGAATTTTATATTTAAAGTATCCATTTACATTTTTGCTACAATTGATGAAATCATAGGATTTTTAAATAATTGTTTTAAGAATATTTTTCATAATTAATCCTTGTAGGATGCCAACGGTGGTATATGGAAATTGGATCTGACTTTTTCACACACCTCCCAAGCCCCAGACAAACTCTTTTCTTACCACGCTGGAGCCATCACCGGGTGTGATGTGTCGCCCCTCACTCACCTCGTAGCCACCACTGGTGTTGATCGTAAGTCTACGGTGTTTTTCTTATTTATAAACTGCAACAACTCACTTAATATTTCTTAACGCCAGGAGCAAGACTAGAAACACAGATGCTTTGATTTTGCAGACACAGTGAGGGTGTTTGATTTTCTACAGAAGAAACAGCTGTTTGAGAAGAGGTTTGCTGATGCTGGAACAGCTCTGATCTGGGCTCCACAAATTGTAAGCTCATTGGTTTCTTCTTTATATACTTGAGTACCCTTATGTTAAATCATCAGCTGACATGGTCGAAATTCTACAAATTGATATGATAGTATGCCTATTTATACAGTTGATGCAATAAAAATCATGTTAACAGTGGTGATGCTTCAATTTTAACTTTTAACTCATGAAATTATTTTTTTTTAGGTTGATCCTAAAGCAAAAACTGTCATAGCTGGATTTAGTGATGGTGTGGTCAGAATTATGTCTATTGCCAAGGCCAATGAAGATCAAGCACACAAAAAACACAAGCATGACATTGACCTTGACCTAGATCAAGTCTTCAAACCCCATACTAAGGCCGTTACTTCCCTTGCTGTGAATGACAAAGGAGATATTCTTGCTTCAGGGGTAAGAGTTTCATTGACTGATTTAAACCTATTTTAGAGAATATGTTTAATCAAAATCCTATCAAATTTTAATCCTCTCATATTCAAGTTAATTAATCATAATTTAAACTACTTTCTTTTCCAGGGTGCAGATAACACAATATTTTTTATGAATATCGGAAAAACCTATGAACCAATAGGATTTATAGAGACCCCGGCAGCGGTGCGACAGGTCCAGTGGTCTCCCTCGTCTTTCGTGAGTGCTTATTTTTGTCAAATTTAAATGATGAAAGGGTTAGCCTAATTCTTAGGTACTTAATGTTCTGCCCTTGTCATATAGAACTAACCACCAAGTCAAAACAACCTGTTATTAATACATGTATCAGCAAAAGATAACTTTTATCAAGACCTGGCATCAAAATCTATATTGCCTCAAACAATTTTATTCCAGGCAATGGAAAAAAAAATTCTTGTTACAAATTATGTGATATCTAAAGCACAAAAAATCCATTCGTCTATACTGTGATAGTGGCATAAAGAAATGAAGTGTATGTTTTCAGTACTTTTAGTATAAAAACATGAATATTTGCATTAAACTTTCAGAAAAAATCCACCCTCCTTGTATTTTGTGAAGATGGTCTTGTGTTAGAAGTTGATTCTCCAGATGGGGCAACATTTGATACATCTAAAACTTTTCACATTACTGGCTTACCAATGAGGTCCTACAAGTTCAAAAGCATCAAGTCTCGATTACGTGTAAGTGCGTGAAAGATGCTTAAAAATTCCAAACTGAATTTCTTTTTCAAAACCATAAAGATTCTATGAAAAATAACTCAATCAATTGTAACATGAATTATTTGATATTACAGCATGAGGAGGAGCTTGAGAGGAAGAGAATTGAGGAGGAGGAAAGAAGGAAGAAGGAGGAGGAAGAGAGAAGGAAGAGGATAGAGCGAGGACTGGAGACTGAGTCAGAACAAGGAGATATAGAGGAAGGCAAGTTTTAAAAACTAATGGCAATTCATGTGTTACAGTACATAAAATATATAATGTATTTAAATATATATACTGTAGATCACTTAATTTTCGTGACACCCTATTTTCGCGAGACAGTCATTGACTCTTTATCAGTGAGACAAAATTTTCACGAATTGTGGTCATTGCTTTATATAATCTTAAGGAATTCTATTATACACGAGAATGAAATTTTCGCGAGCATACCGCCTCACGTAATTACGCGAAAAATAAAGTTCTCGTGAATAAAAAGTGATTTACAGTATTACTTTTCATTGGAAGCATCTGTTTGCATTCTTGCAAAATTTATCTTCTATTCAATATTTTTCAATGATTCCTTTTGAAAATGGTTTAATTTTTTATCATTTTATTGCAGAGAAAAAGGAGCCAGAGCCGGAATGGAAGCCCTACATTCCACCAGAACCAAGTCCCATAATGACCGGATTCTACTCGGAGGAAGGCAAATTCTGGCTTTCAATGGTAAGATCCTCTACATATAATATCAGTATATTTCATTTTGTTTGATTTTTTTTTCAAAACAGCTATTAAATCTAGTCATTTTTCTATGAATAGGGAGAGTTTGATGCTGGATATATGTATGAATGTAAGTTTACCTCTGAAGAAGAGAGATCAAGATTACCTGAAGAACTCCAAGATGCACCATTACAATCCATTCCTGTAACAGATTCCAATGATGTTCCAATCACATTTATGCAATACAGGTATTTAGTAGAAATAAAAAGGCACCAACAGTCCAATACACATAGTTAGTGTTTAGTGTGTCTGTAAGTTGTCTATAATGTCAGGTTGGTTTTTTCTTTATAGTGGCAATGGACGACAAATCTTGTTTGGTATGGAAGATGGTGGAATAAGAATTCAGGGTCTAGAGAAGGAATTCAGTATGGAGGCATTTGGTCCCCACTGGAAGTTGAACTTTCATGACAATAACTATGGCCATGTTGTGAGGCTAGGAGTAAGTCCAGAGGAGAAGATGCTGGTGTCGGTAGGAGCTGATGGAAACTTCTTCCTGTACGACATAATGGAACAAGAAAAGGTGGACCAGAAAGTGGCTGAGGCCAAAGCCAAACTGCCCTCAGCAAAGGTCAGTATCTTACAAATTCAAACATGTGCAGGCATGCTATACATGTTTCTGAGTTGAAAATTGAATTGCTTGTCTACCTGGGCAAAATATATGAGGAGTAATCAAAATTTACAACTTTTTTTCCTGAAGAACAAAACTTGAACATCTTTTTGGATGTTTTTCTTTTCTTAGAAATCTGGAGAACAAATCAGTGTTGATGATATTGAAGATCCAAATGCTTACAGGTAAAACATAAATGTCTCACATCTCACTTTTTAAGCTTGATATAGATTTATTAAAAATTTGGTTTATATCATAAAACCCTATCATTTTTCAGTATTGAAGATGCAAAACAAAAGGCAGAACATGATAAAATGATGAAAATAGCTGATGAAAAGAAGAAAGAGGTTCGTCGCCAGATAGCAAAGCTAAGGCGACAGTTTAAGAGCATTCTGGAACAAAATGAAGGACTTCCTGTTCATCTGCAACTGAAAAAGGAGGCAAGTACTAGTATTATACAGAATGTATGGTAGTATCAACTGATATCAATTAATCAATATTATATTCATGTCAAATGTTGTTTTGTAGGAATTTGAATTGGATAGAGAAATCAAACTTGAGTTAGATAAGCAGAAGACTGACCGAATTGACCTAGTTAGAAAGGAATTGGCATGGGAGGCAGAGAAACAGAGGGTAGCCTTGGAAAAGCTGAGGAAAAGGTGATTACACTGGTTTATAGCTCATCTTGTCTGCTTATTGGTCGCTTTCAACATTACATGTATTTGATTGATCTAGACATTTTCATGCAAACATTTGCATTTAATTTAATTGTGGTATACGATAAAATGCTAGTAAAGAACAATATCATGAAATTTGTACTGAAAACATTCTATAATCAAATTATCTGTCTTTTAGGTACAAAGATGTGGTTGAATGTGAAAGGATAGTTGTAAAAGCATTCAAAACACCACATGAAGTAGCAAGTTTTAGGGCAGCAAAGCTGTCGGATGACTTTTACCAAATGAAGGCAGAGTTTGAGAGAAGGAAAACAATGACCATGGTAAAAGATGACATAACTAGAGACCCAACCCGTGATCTCTTAGGGGGTAAGTCATATTCAAATTAGCAGTATATGAAAAGGGTGTATATAACTCCAATATGTCTGTGCCCATATTCTTCACAGAAGAAAAATGTAAGGAATTTGATCATTCTATGTTCATATTCAGTGCTTTCTTTCCTTATTCAAATATTGATTTATTATAAAGAGAGCAAAGATGTTATATACATAAATTTAAAAGGTGATTATTTTAGGTAAACTGTCACACTCGGATGAACATGCTGGAAGTGGTGGAAAGCCTGGGGATCAGACGGGGGCTAAACTGACCACAACCCTGAAGGGCAGTATGGGGGAGAGGATCAATAAAGCCCTACATAAAGTGGAGGAGAAGAAACAAAAGCGGGCGGCAAGGAGGGCCCAGGTCAGGATACATATTTAGGTCATCTAGTGATCAGCTTAAAGTTAATCCATCTAAAACAAAATCTTATATGGGTAATATTGTCTGATCAGTGGATAAAGTGATGTTTACAGCTGATTTTAGTACATTTATATATAACATAAATATACATGATTAATTAGTTATTGGCTAATGTACAATGTACATGTATTCTGAATTCTCTTTAGCTTTTTTAAAGCTGCTTGGTTAAAAGTTAAGCCTCTTGTTCATATTTTAGGTCTGAAGAAATAGGATTAGTAAAATACATGGCGAAATACAATATGTTGTATACATAATAATTAAAATTGGAATTTTCTATAATTTTCAGTGGGAGGAGTTATACAACACAAAGCCTGATGACGATTATGAGGATCCAGCAGACCTGGCAGCCATTAAAGAGGCCAAGGATAATATGGGAGACTTCAAACTGAAAACAGCCAAGGATTACGTGGTACCTGACCACCTGAGAATGAATGTGGAAAAGGCTAGGGGCAGATTACTCATCCTTAAAGATTTAGTGAGTAAACCATTAATAAAACATCTCTGCACGAAGAGTGTAAGTGCCTCCTGGAGCTTTGAAATGTAGTCTAAATATTGCATTACATATACTATAAACTGCTTTAGGAATTCTTTTAGCTATTTAAGAACAAATTTGATTTGATATGACATGACTTGGTTGATCATGTAGCAGACAGTTAGATAAATTTAATAAGTGCAACATAAGTAATAATAAACACATTTCTTAATTATTTTTTCTTGCATTATTGAATTTTTCACATTTACATATTTTTAGTAAGATTTGTATGTGTGCTTTTGAATAAAGCATAATAATGTTTCATTTTTCTTACTAGATACATGAGCACAAGTATAATTTCAATCTACGTCTGCTAAAAATAAGAGACAAGAAACTGAGTGTGATTGAGGAGATCCGTGAATTGGTGGCTCAGCTAGGAGAAGTTCAGACTACCTTAGATAAACCAAAGCACAAGCCCATTCCTCCAGTCCCAAAAATGTACCCTGATGAAATGCCAGAGAAGTAAGTTACGAGTACCAATTTTATAATGTATGTATGTAATGTAGTTTTTCCACCACTTTTGAATGTTTAATTATGTGTTTAAGCATATTATATAAATGGTGCCTGTTTTGCAGGGTAACAGTTGAAATTTACACCCCAAGGAAAACCATTGTCAACCGACGCGTCAGCGGAGGTTGACAATGGTTTTCTGAGGGGTGTCAATTTCAACTGTTACCCTCCAAAACAGGCACCATTTATTTTATTATACTAAATGTCTTCATGATTTAGGATGTCAGAAAAAAAATCGTCGATTGTCTTTACATTCACGTTTAGAAAGCTTTCAAACTCCACGCTACTTCGAAAAAGATTTACTGACCTCTTTATTGTTTATTTGATACTCTAAGAGTCCTTTATCATCTAAAGTTTCGTTATTTCTGCACTTGCAAGCATGTTTCGTCTGTCGTTTGTTGTTTTCAAGAAAGCTACATCGGACGCCAGCTTTTATTAACGTCAAGTTTATTCCGGTTCTTTCAAACGCACAACTGATGTTTTGAGAATTCTACGGTGAACCGTACGCGCATAATTTCCACGCATGTGACATTACCGTTGTGTTACCCGTTGGCACGTGTGTTCCTAAGGCTGAGGGTAATAGAACGGATTGTTAACTGCGTCTAAACCCATCAGATTTTAGTATTTAACATGAAAGTATAATAAAAATAATTGTTCTCTTACATCCCTATTTTTTTAGGAAATTAGAATACACCAGAGACACCTTGCTGGCTTTTAAGAAGGAGATGGAAGTGAGAGCCAAGGAAGCCAAGGGAGGCGGAGGGTTTGGAGGTTTTGGGGGGTTTGGTAACACTGCTGACACAGCGAAGGACAAGGTAACTTTAACTAAATGTGGAATAAATTCCAAGTGATTATAACAGAGTGAGAATTTCCTGTTATTCTTTATGACAAACACTTCTTCTAGGGAGGATCACCCACCCCTAAACCAAGCACAATAGTCAGTGATTCTAAGGCTGGGGAGGACGACGAATTGGAAGAAATAGAGACTTCTCCACTAGAGTTACAGATGAAAGAAAGCATGGAAATCAAGTATGTCATAAAACAATGCAGGGTTGTAACAAAAATTATTTAGTGGATTGGTGGGTAATACCATATCTATTTTGTTTTGTGTTTCTCCATATCCTGTAAATCTACAGAACATTCATTTTGTTTGTAAATTTGTTGCTTCCTGATTGGCCCAGCTGATCTTTTCTGAGATGGAGTACCTCAGAGAGTTCAACCTCTATTTAACTTTTGGAGTTTTTATTAAGATTTTAATGAAGACCAACCAGATTTGTTCATTTTTCAAGGACCAAGCAAATTGCACATTTTAAAGCAATTTCATAATAAATGTAAAAAGGATAGACACCAGTATCAAAAACACTGATTTCTATTGCTAATTGGTTTAACATAATTTTCTCCCTAGTTGTTTAATTGTTCAAAATATTGTTTTGAAATGCAACATTTTGTCAGAATCAAATTATACATCTGTGTTAGTCTCAGTCTGGTAAAATATGTACTTGTTTGACAGGATGCTGTATGAGCAAGATCGGCTTCTGAAAAGAATTGAGGAGCTCTTGTTAAACTTTGATGCTGAACTGAGACTGTTACGCCATGATAAGTTCAGGCTAGATATAGTGATGAAGAATGCTGACTTAAGGTAGGGATCCAATAACAAATACCAGTACACATTTTTACCACTAGAGGATACTGGATAATCCCATGAATGTTGATTTGAAAGAACGGTTTCAGAGATTTATTTCTTACATACAGGCAGGTTACACTATTTGAAGAATTTGTTCTGCTAAAAGAGTATGAAAAGAGAGAGGATGTTATGGAGGCCAAAGTGTCTGGTAAACAACAGGAGAAACTGGAAATGCAGGCTAAGGTAATCAGAATTATCCAATGGTAAATATTATATTAGTGATGATTATTGGACCCTCCACACCATATCTACAGGAAGCCGAAACTGCCTTACAAGTAACACATAAAGACAACAATATGTTAAGATTTTTTATCCTGATTTTTATCAGATAATTGAGCTACAAGGGAAGCAGGATATGAAGAAGAAGGAGATAGAGAAGTTACAGGAGAGAGAGAAACAACTGTACGCTCAGTTCCAGCTTTCTCTAGGAGAGAACAACAAGTTCACGGACTACTTGACCAAAGTATTCAAAAAGAAAATCAAGAGGTCCAAAAAGAAGGTCACAGATGGAGAAGGTATAACTGTGTTCAAAATTCAATATTTCACTGTTTTTGAACAACAACAAATGAATAATTAAAAAAAAAGAGTCTAGTTAAGATATATAGAAAGTCAAAGAGCAGCATTTTTTTTCTTCAAATTTAACCAAAGCTTAAACAGGTCGGAGAGAATACTCGAAATCGGGTATTATCCGTGAAATTGCGTATAATACTCGATATTCGGGTATCGTTGAATTCGCGAAATCGGGTATTCCGTGCAACTTTCTATAAAAACTATAGAATAAAGCAACGGCGCATTATGCCAGTAACTGTTACTTGTACATCAGTATCTTGTGGATTTATTTTTATTAAACCTAATTCATACGGTTGTCAAATAAGTTTAAAATCACACGACAGACACTGCTGGGGTAACAAAGAGGACACAATGGCGTTATTATTTTTCAATATAATTTCTAAAAACAAATAACAACACTTCGTTTGTCTTTATTCCCATTAAAGTATTCCATATACTTAATTTTCTAATTTGTGCACTATTCACAAAACGTGGAATTTTAAAGAAATTAAATGACTACCACCGTGTTATGTATTTTTACTGAAAAATGTATGGCGTCCCTTTCACGTGAAATATAAATTATTCCTAACAGTTAGAGAGTACAGTATAGGCGAGTCCTAATTGTATATTTCTGCCATGATAGAATACCAACGTTATTATAAAGAAGAAAATAAAATAAGATTAAATAAATTCCCACGGGAAAACAGTTTGAAAATAGCTAATTGAAAGTGAGTATCTTTTTTTATGTCAATT
>PRKT01000038.1:472383-495013 GCA_003671525.1 Saccostrea glomerata | reverse complement strand
CATAATTAGATACGATAGACAATCCTTTGTTTATACATGGCATCATATCTTGTGTGTGAAATGTGTTTCCGTATAATTTGATTTATTTACAAATTGTTCATGTTTGTCGTGTTGATGTGGAATTATTATAAATTCCCGAATTCTGATACTTTACAATTCTGTTGTGTTGGGAATGAACATAAGGAAAATGCATATACTTTCAACATAAAGAAAAATATAAAGCAATTCGAACGCCTTTTTGTGTGCAGATCATGAAATGTACTGAGCTCCTTTTTTTTGTCCCGAGCGCATTAATCTTGAAGTCCAAATTCTTACTTGGCTAGTGATACCTTTAGAAAACATGTGTATCTAGATGAAAGTTAACTCGGCAACATGCGCCATCCCATTGTTTAAGTTTTATTAGGTGATTACACCTCCTATACCCGATTTCGCGGATTCAACGATACCCTAACATCGAGTATTATACGCGATTTCACGGATAATACAGTGGACCCTCATTTATCCGGACGCTTTGGTTCCCAGTAATTTTGTCCGGATATGAGAAGCATCCGGATATCTGAATCACCAGTTAAACAAGACAAAATAACATTTAAGAATTTCGTTCCGATGAAAAATCGTCCGGATACTGAAGCATCCGGATATCTGGCGTCCGGATATCTGAAGGTCCACTGTACCCGATTTTGAGTATTCTCTCCGACCTGTTAAAAAAAATGGTCATAAAATTGGTATGATGTTTTACCTAGAAGTCAGATTAATTCCCCATAATGTGTTGATTTGGGTAAAGTAATGCAATGCATGTCCATTTGGGGCTAGGGTGGAGGCACAATTTTTTACTAATACAATTAAGCAATTAAAAAAAATCTTTTTGTTGAAGAACAAGGGGTCATGATGACTCAGTTGAGAATTGTGTTGCAAGGGCCTCTTGTTTTGCTTTGATGGGATATGGTGTATCATTTCTTCTGAAAATTAAAAACAATTAACACTGCTGTGGTATTCAATAGGTTCAGATGAAGACAGTGATGAAGATTCTGATGATGAATCTGACTGGGATGAAGATGACGAAGAGTCCGAGGAAGAAGGAGGATATGACCTTGACATTTGTCCTCCAGGCTGTGATCAGGTAATAACTGGTATTCTGTTGAGATGCAGCTGATTTATTGCATAAAGTTGCCAACCTGCTGTTACTGGGAAAAGAATCAATGAAAATTCAATACTTTTGATTTACATTTTGACAGAATATCTATGATAATACTTGTCAACTGAGGGAGAAGAAACTGGACATTGAGGAAGCTCTACAGGAGGAGAAGAAGAATAACGAGGCTCTACGGAAAGAAACTGACAGCAACAACAAGAAACTGAAAGTAGTGGACGGGGCTCTGAAAGCTGCCCAGAATGACCTTGAGGCCTTCCAGGTACAATAGAGAAAAGAGAACTAGTGCTGTTTATGGGCAAAGTTTCTAACCTAATATTAAGGATTCTGTAAAAATCCTGCAATGATTGTGTCCAACATAGTATTTTTTTTCCATTTTTAGCTAGAGAAGCAGCAGAAGTTGAACGAGTTGGATGTGGTGGTGACTTTGAAGCTCCATCAGATACAGTACATGATTAATGGTATCCTGCCCCAGGATCTTTCTCAGACACTGGTGTTTGAGTCACATGGTGTCACCAGACTCCAGCAAAGGATCAAAGAGCTAGAGCATGAAAAGCACATGCAGAAGAAACACATGAAGTCAGTACCTGTATATCAGAAATTACGTATACACTGGAATGTTTTTATAATTTTGTGAGAATTAAGCAAAAGAAAAATTATGCAAAGTAGAATGCATGGAACATAAAGTGATTTAATTTCCAAAAGTAATTTTTACTTGTATAATATTTGCGTCCTATTATATATGTATATTCTTGTACATTGTAAATGAGAAAAAAACTTAATTTCATTGCAGCAAGAAAATACATCACTTTGAAAACAAGCATTGTGTCTTTAACATCAAGAATAATTTTTTCACATAAAAATAAAAATTTTGATTGTGATGTAGGGAATCAAGAAGGAAACATGTTCAGCTCATTAAGGACAGGAAAGTGTTTGACAGCAAAATTTCAGAAATGGAGGAACGCACCAATGAAATGATGATTGCCAAGTTTGGTAGGATTGTTGATTTAGAAAAGTTGGAGACTATTACTGTGAATAGGCAGATTGAGGAATTGAAAGAAAAATTACGTTTGACTGAAATTCAATGTGCTGAGGAATTAGAAGTATGGGATGTAAGTATTATGTTTGATTTGTGTCATAAAATACATCAAAAAATGTACAAGTATCTAATGAGACACTTGATCAGCATTTGTTTCCATAATATTGTGATGTTATATCTTATGTTCAAGCTTTATAATTATTAATGATGAAAAAAATGTTATAGGAAAAGATAGCTGAGAAGAAAGCCAAAATCACTGCCCTTATTCGTGATAATACAAACAGACTGGACCAACTTTGTCTGTTACTGAATGAGAAGAAATCATATGAATCAGAACTTGACTCCAGGCAGAAGAATTCTGTAAGTGTTGGTTTTTTTCCATTCATCTTTTTAAAATTATTTTTTCCTTAAATAGAAGCAAGAGACTTGAAAAAAAGTCTCTAAAATTTGACAGAATAAAAAAAGACTTAGCATATTATCATTTCATCTTCCTTTCAAACACAGTTTTTTAAATCCGGGATTTTCAATTACCACCCCTTATTTCTACATTTAAAAATCTCAAGTATTTTAGTAATATTGGAGAAAGAAATAAAATTTACTATTCCTACTCTTTTCACAGGGTCAGGAATATACAGGTGCTAGGAAGGCTGACATCAGGGAGAGACAGAGGTTGATACAATTAGTACAGCTCCAGGCCCAGGAGATAGACGCTCTCAAGGAGGAGATCATGCTCTTGTCCCGCAAAGGAGGGCATATCTTACCCCCCGCCCAACCCCCACTCCCCCAAAGTCCCCCCAATATGAGAACAATCAGTAATTAATTGAAGACTTGCTTCTTAAACACCAATATTATAAATATGAATGTCACAAATAAGTATTGATATAATAAAGAATTACTTTGTGCAAAATAGACTGAAGCTTATTTTGCAGGTGTTTTGTTTTGCCAATATAGTAAAAAAAAATAACCAGTTTAATTGTATATTTTTGATAAATTCTCAATATGGATGTGTTTCACTGAACATATGCTACATGATTTACTGAAAACAGAACTTATATAATTCGAATTTAGCACCCTACCAAAATAACCCACTATAAAGTTCTTCATTTTCATCAGAATTTATTGTATGCCTTGAAATTTTGAAGATTTGTCTGTCTTATTGACAAAATTACAGGTATATATATCTAAAGCTTCTTTCCTGTGGAGCTATGTAAAATTTGATTTTTGTAAATCTTATTCCGTCCTATTGTCCTCTTTCTTTCCCTACCTAGAGAACATATTGTGATATGTGATATTGACTGTGTTATTTATATTTTCTTTTTTAATTATGATAATTATGTCAAAAAATCATAAATATAAGAGATGTACTACTGTACAAGTGTGCTTGATTTATTGAATAAATAGGTCATACCACTTTTACTATGTCTAGCTTTTGTTGCAATTGAGTATGTCTTATTTTCATGTGCTTGAGTTTGTAACATGAAAAAACTAGTAATATGTCCATAGGACCTGAATGCCCAAATGAAATTTGATCAGAATATCTTGAAAAGTGATGCACTTGAATTGCTTACATCAGTATTTATCATCATATGAAGTTTGACACTCAGAAAAGTGAGGTCAAGGTCAAATGAAAGGTCAGTATCAAAAATGTTGATGCAGTTGAATTGCTTACATCAGTATGTATCACCATATGAAGATTGACATTAATTTAGGAAAAGTGAGGTCAATTCAAAAAATGTCGATCCAGTTGAAAAGATCTCATCAGAATGTATCAGCATAAAAGTTGAAAAAAAATATGAAAGGTTTCTTTTGAACTGACATAAACACAATTTGATAAAAGTGAGGTCAAAAAAGGTCAAGGTAAAAATGTTGATGTAGTTGAATTGCTTACATCAGTATGAAGCAACATAAAAATTTTGACACTAATTTATGGAAAAGTGAGGCCAAAGAGTCAAAGGAAAGGCCAAGGTCAAATATGTTGATGCAAAAATTACAATGAATACAGTATAAGCAGAATTTTACTGAGGATTCAATTCTAGCATTATTAGCAAGGGTTTAGAGATCCTTAAAACTGCATCACTAGATATCATTCAATTTCAGTTGTTGTAGATATCTTTCTTGATATTATAAAATTGCTAAAATTATGCCCCGCCATGAATATGGCCGTGGCATATAGTGTTTGTCATATCCGTCTTCCGTCCTTCTGTCTGTCTTTCCATCACACTTTGCACTGTTTAAAGCTAAGTTTCAAAGAAACTATCCAAGATATTTTCATCAAACTTCATATGCTGATAGATATTGATGAGAGCTATTCAACTGCATCAACATTATTGACCTTGACCTTTCCTTTGACCTCACTTTTCCTAAAACAGTGTCAAACTTCATATACTGATACATACTGATGTAAGCAATTCAACTGCATCAACAATTTTGACCTTGACCTCTTTTTGATAAAATTGTGTTTAAGTCAGTTTTAATTAAAGACATCATTTCTAGATATTTTTATCAAACTTCATATCTTGATACATTTTGATGAGAGATATGCAACTGCATCAACATTTCTGACTTTGATCTTTCCTTTGACCTCACAAATCAGTGTCAAACTTCATATGCTGATACATACTGATGTAAGCAATTCAACTGCATCAACAATATTTGACCTTAGCATTTCCTTTTGACCTTGTAAGTAATTCAACTGCATCACTATTCAAGATACTCTGATGATATTTTATACACATACAAGTTTTCGTGTTGCTTGACTAATATAGCCTTGGTGGGGCATGCATGTCCTATGGACATATTTCCAGTTTTTTAATTTGTTGCTAAAAATTTCACTAAGTGGTATAGCAGAATCTTAAATGAATCTTTTTTTTTTTCTAGTCACTGGTTTAATTTAAAGTGTTAAACATTTTAAATGACTCTATTTTCATTTCTTCTAAATTGTCTTCCCTTAGGTAAAATAGATAAAACTTGGAATCTTCATCATCTAAAGATGCTTTGTGCTTTGTGCCAAGTTTTACAGAAATCCAATTAGTCATAAGTGGTACAGCAAAAGTTAAAAAAAAATTTTACAGAGGACAAACACCAGACCCTTTCGATCAAATGTTTTGGTCTAGGTGAGCTAAAAATATACATAAAAACACTTGCATTCGAGTTTTAATATTTATTCATAACATATCAGGTTTAGGCAGTCTGTACACTCCTCCTGAAAATAACAATTTTTGATCTCGGACTTTTGAGTCTAGGAAATGTTTAAGTTCTGGAATGCTACATTCCACAACTGATGGTCCTTGCATGGCAAACATTCTCAGGATACTGTGGATTCTATCTATTGTCAGGCTCTCCAAGTTTGTTAACATACCAACAATATAGGACCAGAATACCTGAAATCAGAGAGGAATACTTGTAGTGGTACAAACAAAGTCGTTTATACTGGTCAGATACAATCTCAATCACAATTTAATAGAACAAATCATAATCACACTTGGCACACATTAAAATATGTAAAAATACAAAGTCTCCATGCTGATATCCTATAAACAATACCTGTAGCTCTTCTTCTCTCTGTGTCTGGGCAGAAGCCATGGCTGATTCAGCCTCATCATCGTCTGTTACGATCACGTCGTGAGCTCTCCCTTTGTGTTCCTCCACCAGGACAAACTTATCTGTCACCTCCTCCCGTAGGAGCCCCTGGGTCTGCCAGTAGGCTATCTTCCTCCTCAGAGCCGTGGCCGGCATCTGGAGGACATTACTCAACTCCTCCACGGTCCACGTCTCTGTAACAATTATAAAGACTGGTCATTAGTTGCAGCTTTGCACTTTTCGCAAAATCATGTGGCTTTGACAAACATTCAGTTGTTAAACAAAACACATACATGTATCACTTTAAAAGTGAGTGTGGCATATAATTTAGCAAAGATATCTAAGTTTTGGAAGAAATGTTTCGTTTGTGTTATCTATTTTTCATCTGTTTCAAACACTTCTAATTTCTAAGATTAATCAGCGTCAAAATTTACACCTATTTTTTTCCAAACTTCAGTTTCACAGAAATTTGAATGAAGCAGTCAAAGACAATGAATATTCTTTTAATATTATACCGTAATAGGATCAGTTTTTTTCCTATTTATTACATATCTTCACAATTTCTAGGTGATCACATTATACCATACCTTGTGACTGGAACTGAATGATTATTGCAGCATGCACAGGTGAAACATTGAAATTTAGTGTACGATCTTTCAATTCCACATCAATATTCACCAAGCCTAAAATCAAAGAATAAAATAAGAGTTTTACAATAGAAATCACAAGAATAGATAGACAAATAACAAGGCATATTTTAGACTCTTTTGTTAATCCAAAATCATAAGGAATGGCAGTTCTATGTCTCATAAATTTGCTAAGTTATCTCTAACAAAAAATGTCCCAGTAGACACATTTTCAACAAGTGTAAAAGACACAACAGCATTCAGAAATGTAAATTTCTTTCCCATCAATGGATCCCTTAATAAAGATTTTGACTTTATCTATGAATCCTTTTCAGCAGATAAACATTCCAATTAAACACTCCTTCCTACCCTACATCTTATTTAAATCTTATCATAAAGAAATTACTTTTGATTTTACTTTTTTTAAAACCATTTACCCACTCAATATTTTTTTTATTCTGTAAACTTTACTTATTAATTCAACAATCAAATCTCTTCTACATACATGTATATTTGCTTAATAATCAAATGCCCATTACTGTTAATCAACTTTTATTTGCATGCGAAGAAAATCTGCAAGTTTCATGACCTTTTTTTTTAATACTCAGAATACAGTATATTTTAGGTGCTGCTAATTTTTACTAATTTTTATGAGTTTTATAAATCCATAAATCATTCCAATTAAACACTCCTTCCTACCCTACATCTTATCTAAATCTTATCATAAAGAAATTACTTTTGATTTAAATTTATTTTTTTTAAAACTATTTACCCACTCAATATTTTTTTTATTCTGTAAACTTTATTTATTAATTCAACAATCAAATCTCTTCTACATACAGGTGACTCTCGATGGCTCGAACTCCGATCTCTCGAAGTTCTCTATCTCTCGAAGTGAACCTCCGGTCCCGTTTTTTTCCTCTATTTAACTAAGCAAATTTACTCCTGATTTCTCGAACATCCATCTCTCGAAGTTCTCTATCTCTCGAACCAAAACCTGGGTCCCGTTACTCATATTTCATTGAATTTTACTCTCTATCTCTCGAAGTTTTGATTGCGCGTGTATACACACCAATCAAGCGTAAAATTGATGCAGTCTTGACTTACTTGGAAGGCCATGGGCTGGCATGGAGGTGTTAATTGGGTGTTTACATAGATGACACTACACCTGTGGGTCGTCCGTGTGTTGTTATAATTATTTGGCTATTATTCACAGGGTAAATTAGAAAAAAACTTATTTTGAATTTTATGAATTGAAACCGAGACGTTATATATATATAGATGTTCATTTCAGTAAGTTCCATAGACTATGAACTTTCGATCGTTATGATTATTTAGAGTCTACATAATCCTTGTATGGGAAATATTACTCAAGAAATTCTTCTCTCAGGGAGAGAATACCAATTAAGAAAAAATCTGGTGAACACTTGTGAAGGACCCGATCAAGCCATGGAATAGCCAAACCTACAATTGCTATTCTGGTTTTATGTAATCATGAAATAGGAACAAATAAATATTGAATCTTTAGGAATTCGTTTTATTTATTCGAAATACAATCATTGTTGTTGATATCAAGTAAATTACCTGTAAAATACGATTGAAAACGTGCTTTGACATTATTTACATATACTTCCGGTATCTTTAAAAGTAGAACTTCGACGATCGGAACTGAAAATTCCGGATTTTATTTACTTTCTATCTCTCGAACGCCTCGATCTCTCGAACTTTTCTCGCGGTCCCTTGAACTTCGAGAGATCGAGAGTCACCTGTACATTTATATTTGCTTAATAATCAAATGCCCATTACTGTTAATCAACTTTTATTTGCATGCGTAGAAAATCTGCAAATTTCATGACCTTTTTTTTAATACTCAGAAAACCGTATAACAGGTATTTTTTAGATGCTGCTAATTTTTACTAATTTTTATGAGTTTTATAAATCCGTAAAATTTAAACGCGTAAAATTTCAAAGAAGTATAAAACGCCTCGCCTAAATTTTGAACATGGTATAATGAGAATATTTAGTGATTAAACTGCCATTTAGCTAAGTACCCAAGGCTATAGAATTAGTACTGACAACCGTTGGTATTTTTTTGGGAACTTTTAATTGATTATAAATTAGGATCAAACAAGTAAATCTTAATTAATGCACAAAATATATACAAACATAGTCAATTACCTGGTTACTCTTACAGAACGCATAATTTCTGACAATGGCTTAATTATAAAAGACTGAAGTCTATCCATTTTTCTTTTACCCTTTCTTCTTTTTTATTTGCTTGCAGTAAAAACATCGACATTTTAATATACTGTAATCCGTGTCCCCTGTAATTTTGTCAACTTAATCACGATGATTTGAGTTTCTCTCTTTGTTTCTATTAAAAAGACGGGCACGTGGTGCGCAAGAATTATGATACGTAGATGTGTATTAATTGAAAAAGGTATAAGTTCAGGGCATGTGATCATGGTGATATATAATAGGTATTTAGATTATAAACATATCATCATTTAATGAATCGACTCTCGTAAACATGGGAACATTTGTATGTTAACGCATTCAAAAAGCTAAAACATTGATCTTGAACTTCACCTCCGATGATTTTAATTTTTACGGACATGCTCAATTCGTGAAAAATTAACGCGTAAAAAATTAAATCACCTTATTTCAACCGAAATTCGTAAAAATTTACAGCAGTAAAAATTACCCTTTATACGGTATGTTTTTTTTTCATTCTCCCACAAATGGCCTCTTAAAACAGGAGTGATTGTACCTAGATGAGGCTTCCAGTTTAGGGTTCTGTTTCCTTTAAGAGCCTCAAACTTCTTGGTGTATTCCTCCAATGATTTCTGCATGACTTCTGGTAGCTTGATCTTTTCTTCTCGGAAGGCAGGCCAAAACTGAGCAGACAGCACCATTGAGTTCACTTCAATCTCCTGAAAGAGGGTGTTGGAATAAGACTAGAGTTGTTATTTATTTATAAGTGTTGATGAGACTGATGAAATTGAGACTGAGGAAACTGATAGAATGCATTGTTGGTAGATATATTTGGTGGCATTAATAGTACATGTATAATGCACTGCATAAACACTTTATATAATAATAATTTTCAAAATAAGGGTTTGATGGCATCTACAGATGAAAAGTTAAAGTTAGTTGGCAAAATGCTAATCCTAATATTGACAAGTCACAATTTCATATTACTGTGAACTTTGATATTGTAACATGTGTAATATGAAAATAGACCCTTTCACAATAACTGCTGTACTACTCTTTTGCAGGGCAAAATGATATATTTTGGCGAAATATGACGTAAAAGTAATTGTCTTATATACGTCATTTAATTATCTTTCACTAAAAACTTCGCCAAATGTTATAAAGAATGGGTGGACTTATTGCCCTATTTTGGATCTTTTTGCGACTCCTCTACCAAGCTGTAAATGGAGTGAATCCAAAATATTTTATGAGCAATGGAAAGAGCTAAATATACTTGTTTATATTAGGTGGAACATTTGTACAAAATCAATGCCATGTTGTCAAGTATCAAAATTGAGTATCGTCTTCCGGAATTCGACAGGTACCCGGACTGGATTTTATGTCACAAAAGCAATATTTATAGGAGGCGGGGCTATCGATCAGCGTCATTGTTGACATCTCTCTCTCTATCCCTCTCTCTCTCCATAAATTCGAATACATGTTAAGCATATTACAGCAATGTCATTATTTTAAAAATTGATGACACGCAAAATTAAAACAATATTTATTTTGCCATATTCTGAAAACGGCAACAAAACACGCTCAACGACATAATTTAGATCGAGGTCAGGTTGAAGAATACAATGTAACTGTTTTCACGAGTACACTCGCAGGTGGACATCACGTGATGAATTGTAATATTAAACAGGTCAATCGAAGACATAACAATGGAAGCTAGAAGTTTCTTTCGAACATGTTTTTTGTTAAATTAAGTGTGAGCACACGTCTGTAGGCTCTTCTTCCTTTAATATAACATTATTTTGTTCAATATACAACTACAGTTTTCTTAAGAACAGCCAACAAACATGTGCTGACTATGTATTTAGATGATGAAAAATGCATGACCCTGATTATCTATTGATATTAAAGAAATCTTCAGGCCCCATGCCTTCGATATTTATTTAGTTCACTCCTAAAAAAGCGATTAAAATTCACATCCGTACCATGAATAAACAATTAAGATATCGGGAGTTTATATGGTGGAAAAAAATAAACATTTTGTGAAACTTAAATTTACGGCATTTTTTCTGGCCAGTTAAGTCCACCTATTCTTTGCCCTGCAAAAGAGTAGTTCAGCAGTTATCGTGAAGGAGCTAATACTGTAAATATGCTTTTATCAATTGAATATTGCACACCTCTTATGAACTGAATTTATATAAACTCTACCTCTCTCTCAGCAGATTTCCTCCTCTCATCCATTATCCTAGAATTCAGTCTTTTAGAATCTGCCACATCCTTTAACATGACTTCACAATAATGAAGCTGAGATTCTCCAAATCTTAATTTCAGAAGTTCTAGATAACGAATTTCTTTCACTATTTCATAGTTAAACTGTGTCAGTATTCGATCTGCTAACAGTGTTCGATATTCTTGCACAAAGAGTTCTTTGCTTCCATAAATGTTGACTAACATACTGATGATATCAGATGCCCTGCGGCTCTTCGAGGTGCTTCCTGCACAGGAATGATAGAAATGTCATAGAAATGTCAAAAGACATTATGAGCAGTACTATTAAAGCACTAATATTCAATTTTTTTAAAAATCTATTTTGTGATTTTATTTATCATGAAATCAAAGGCAAAACAAAGTTTCATACAAATTAATATGTTTACTTTTGAAACAGAGAAATTGAATCCCCATGAACCTATTCAGATCTTAAATCAACTTCTGCTTCTTGGTTTATTTTCTTGGGATGAGTCTTACTTGGATCAGCATCAACAGGATCCGGCATCCAGTTCTCCCAATCATCCAGTTCATCATCACTACTGCAGCCGTCATCCAGCAATGGCTGACCTTTCTGTAGTTCTTCCAGTAACTCGTTACTGCCATCATCTGTTAGGTTTGATACAATCTGTCGAACAGTGTCATCCCTCGACCTACATAATGAATTTAAAACATAATGAACTTGAACTATTACTGTTTAAAAAAATCTTCATTTGCCTGTCCGAAAATGCTGGGGAGGGAGGGGGGATTATCGTAGAAACTGACATTTTCTTTTTTTTACCTAATGAATTGCATACTGGAATTACCGTACCTTAAATACTTCCTGACTGGGTCACACACAAGTTCAAGAATAACTCCAACTGGATCCAATATTCGGAGCGCTCGAATAGCAGCTATGTATGCTGTCAAAATGTCTGATGTATTTACACCTGAAATGCAAATTATGCAATGAATTTTGAAAGTCATTCATCCAAACAATCAAATCAGCAAAAACTGTGTGAAAAGATCTTAAACGTCAGTTCATACGAGTGCAGACCTGGATGTAACAGTCGGGTTTCCAGTGCAGTCTTTAGAGAGGAGACCAATGTTCCTCTTAGGTCAGTCTTCTCTAAGCAGACCTTCAAATCCAGAATAGCCGGCTCTGACTCCGGGAACTCAATAATGATGTTAAACAGCTGATCAATGTGAGTTCTAGCAAAAGTCTCGTACAGAAAGTGCAGAAGTCTCCCCTTAAATCCCTCGATACAATCCGAGTAGGTGTTTCTACAGTTTCCAGAGTACACCAGAGTCAGCCAGCCTAATACCTTACTATCCAGCCACTGTAGAAATAGACAGCACTTACATATACCAAGGCATACACTCACAGTGAGCATTTTAAAGAATATTATTCTTTTCTTTCAATAATAGGATAATTAGTAATTATGTATGATTTTTTACATTTTAAGAACTCAGTTTTGATAGGAAGAAGAATACAGGTACAATTTAGCAAACTTTATATTTGAAGAAATTCTGATTACACTTGATTTCTAATTCCTTTGACATATTTACCCACCTCCTCCAGATTTTTTAGGTATGATGTTTCAAAATTGCCTTTACAAGTGTTTTCGATGTGATTTTTGATTCGCTCATGTACAATGGAGGTAACAGCCATACCCGATACTCTCTCTAATATTCCAATGTCATCCCTACAAAACACAAAACATAATTCTGACCATCTTCGCTAGCCAAGGGTTTCTGATAAGCTACTCTCCTCATGAGGAGAGTAGTGAATCAGAAACTCTTGGCTAGCGAAGATGAATTCTGACAAAAAGGCAAAAACTTCCCATCTTAAAGAAATTTGCATTTACTTACATGCAACCTGCAAAATGCTACATATAAATGTACTGGTAATATTTGAACACATCACCTTCTAAATTAAGAAGAGGGGGATTGAAGCAACTGAACTTTTCTTTAGGTGTTCATATTTATGAGGTTTATAATAGGAATGTTGATCTTATATACAATGTTGTAACTGTTGTTGTCTTAATTAAGAACCATGTTCCAATAAAATGTAGCCAAATGAAAATCTTAGGATTTTAAAGTGTACTGATAATTGAATGCCTTTTTGATATGTTAACAATATCCACAATGGCTTAATTTTTGAAGAAAATTCTTTAATTACGATGATGAACATAGTGAAATAAAAAACAATGCGACGTTCCACTTGTACAGTCCTTGACTTACAGTTGCCTGTTGATGGTGTGGAAGTTGTCCAGGATGTTTTTACACACACAGTGCTATACTTACAGTTGTCTGTTGATGGTGTGGAAATTCTCCAGGATGTCTTTACACACAGTCCTATACTTACAGTTGTCTGTTTATGGTGTGAAAGTTGTCCAGGATGTCTTTACACACAATATACTATACTTACAGTTGCCTGTTAATGGTGTGGAAGTTTTCCAGGATGTCTTTTCACACACAGTCCTATACTTACAGTTGTCTGTTTATGGTGTGAAAGTTGTCCAGGATGTCTTTACACACAATAAACTATACTTACAGTTGTCTGTTGATGGTGTGGAAGTTTTCCAGGATGTCTTTACACACACACAGTACTATACTTACAGTTGTCTGTTGATGGTGTGGAAGTTGTCAAGGATGTCTTTACACACACAGTCCTCTTGTTCTTTGTCACATCCCTTACATTCCTCTTCTTCTTCATCTATTACATCTGTAATTCACTCAGTGTCACTCTCATTCCAAAAAACCTTAATGACTTTGATAGTCAGAATCTTCATATATATAACAACTGTAATTTACTTAGCTTCATTCATTTTCCATTATGCAAAACCTTCATAACTTATTCAGAATCCCCTTCCCCACATGATATACTAGTAAACAATAAAACATGCCTCTAATGAGCCACAGGGACAGTTAATTTTTTGTTGTTGTTATATTTATAGCAAAAAATTTTAAAGCCATCGGGAACGAAAATCAGGTCGCTATAAACATCAATTCATGGTGGTACAAAACACCCGTATAATCAGTTTTACCTTGTTTCTTACAATGATTCTTTAAATTTTAATTATACCTTTTTAGCAATTTGAAGATCATTTGGGGTGGCACTATTGATTTTGAAAATAAACTTTAAGTTAATATATTCGATAAATTATTCGACTTTATTTCATCCTATACTGTACATGTATTACTGTTAACAGACGTTATTGAGTAATAATTAACTAATTTTGAGTGACCATTGGTAAAAAAAAAAAAGAAAGATGTTTTTTATTAAAAAATTTGATTAAACTTAAAAATGAATTTTTAAAGAATCCATGTAATGGTATAAATCTATTAATATTAATGTAGTCGTAATCCTCCCCCCCCCTCATTTCGACACGATTAAAAATCGACAATACTTTACAGGTAAGAACATCTAAGCTGAAGAATAACGGTAGCTGGCCCCGCCGCGGTGTAAACACGGTCTCAGGTAGCACCGCGATCAAAACCCGCGACGGTGTAACGCGGAAAGGATTAATACACCGCGGAGGGGACGCGGTCTAATACGGGATCCGCGTTGCCTGTACTGTACTTAGCTATATATAAGTAGCTACATAGGTAGAAATAGTGTTTGGACTAGGCATGATGATTTCATGCCCAGACGTCGACCACTTGTTTCCATCAATACGGCCTGAAATGTTAGTTGAATCCACACTTTTCAAAAGTTATGTCCCTTGGCCACCATCTTTGGGGAAAATCTATAGAATCCTCACAGTAGCCTTTGTAGTTTTCTGGTTTGTAACTTTGTCATCTGACTAGATAAATTATCTTGTATAGTGATTGCCCTAAAGGAGAACAAGTTTCAAATTGATGCGCTTTCTGACCTCTCTAGATTTTTCATGTAATTCCAGGACACCTCTACATTTTTCATTGTTAGAAATCGGCACCTATGTTGAATTCTATTTCTGTACTTGGTATAGAGGACTTTTAAGTTTACTGCATGTTTTATATGGCAAGTTCAAATCTGCAGACATTTGAAAGGTGTTATTCAATCATTTTTGAAGCTAGATCTCACCTGACTGACACTGGTAGGAGAAATGTAGATATTGATTTAAATCAATATTGAACCCTGCAGGTACCCCCTGAAATCAAAGATGGCGAGTTGTGCTCCTTTACTCTTTATATATACAGTAAATATGACATTTTTAAAACGTGCTTATTTCAACGAATTTTTATTTTATTTTCATGAGGGTACAGTGGAGACTCATTTATCCCGACGCTTTGGTACCTAGTCAATTTGTCCATATATGTGAAGCATCAGGATATCTAAATTACCAGTTAAACAAGACAAAATAATGTTTAAAGAATTCTATTCCAATGAAAAATAGTCCGGATACTGAAGCGTCCGGATATCTGGCCTCGAGATATCTGAAGGTCCACTGTATTCAGACACACCTAGAAAAACACATACCCAATATATACCATCCTAAATCCAAGCGCCTATGATTAATTTCAGCCTTTATTAATCAAAACAAGCAGTCAAAGTCCAGGCAAGAAACCTTTAATGAGATTATTTGACACTAGGCTGAAGAATACCAGACTGAAGTTTTAATATCTCCTAATCTCGCTGAGACTAAAACGAGACCCAATGACACCAGGGACCTATGTGATTTCCACGCTTTTTCACAACTTTGATATAATAGTGTGCTGGGAAAATGTCGGAACGGTTTACAGAGCAAGTTTGTTAATGAAGATTTATATAGTAAAGATTTCTTCTACACTTGTGATGTATTTTCTAGTTTCTTTGAAGTGAATACAGGGGAGCACTTTCTGGGACAATACACTTGCTGATCTCAAAATGTGCAATGACAAATGGTCAACGTTTATCATGTACTTTTTCGACAGGTCTGCTCAAGTTTTGTTTTCAAAAGTTTCTGCGGACACCAATCTGTGAAAACATTCAATATTATTGTTGGTTGACTTTAATATTTTGGAAAAAGAGCCCACAAAAAATGAAAATGTAAACCAAACTTTTAGGGTTGGAGTGTAAAATGAAGGGTAGGTTGGGTGACAGGAAACAAGTTTTTTTGTTTTTGCCATATAGCAGGTATTGATTTTCATTGATAAAGACATTCTAACCATGCTATTTTGTTGATTTATTACATTCTGTCAATTTTTTAAATTTCAATGCAGAAGAGACCAAATGAGACCGAGTTTCATAATGCAGTTGACATTATGTCCCAAAATGGCCTCGCCTACATAATTGAAGAATGGTTTGTGGAATGTCTGCAGCAGCATCTAAGAAGAAATGTAGCACCAAAATTCTGGAATTTTTTTGATTTGGAGCAAACAGATATTTTACCTCAACAGTTGGGAAAAGCAGTGAATTACCTACACGAGATTACAATGGGATACTTGCCATGTATAGACAGGCTTAACTCCATGTCTGTGATTGTTGAAAACAGGAAGCCATCTACAGTATTTAACACAAATAATTTGTCTGAGGCCTATATACTTCTGATAAAGTCAATCATATTCTTTGTTTTACCTGCCAAATTTTGCACTGCAGTGGAGATGTTTTATTCACAAGCTTTCAAAGTGTTTCACCACAGCACATCCGAGGATGAGGAAGATCAAGGTACGTGTACTAGTATGTCCACTCAATCGCAACTTCTCAGGCCTTTCCGACTAGCAGAAAAACGACCTTGAATGTATTAGGAAGACACCATGACAACCCCCCTTTTCACAATCTTTGAAATAAATGCATGGAGAACTTTCATCTGTTGGATATGGAGTTTAACTTTATTCCATGTAATGATATATTATCTAAAATATACAAAAGAAGGATTTTTTTATATCTGTCTATCCGATATATGAATAGACAGGAAATTCATAAAATCTTAACATCCGGTGATGTTAATACATTTAAGGTTGTTTTTCCGACCTCTGACGGAAAGACCCGAGATGATGTGATTGTATGTCCACTGTCTCCGTACACAAAATGTCTAGCCTTGGGGCAAATAGTTTTACCTCTTTTTACCTCACCTCAACAAAGTTGGGAGGAGCTTATGTGATACCCTCGGAGTCGGCATCCCAGTTTAAGATTCTATATCATGATCCCTTGGCATAAGATGGGGACACAATAGGTATAACAATGGGGAAAATTTGGTGAAGAACAGCATGAATAAAGTTACTCAGGTTAGCGTTGTAGCCCATGGGCCTCATGATTTTTAGCTCACCTCGACGCAGTCGAGATGAGCTTATGGTATACCGTCGACGTCGGCGTTAGTGTCGGCGTCCCAGGTTAAAGTTTTAGGAGCAAGTCCATTCCCAAGTAACTATAAGCCCTACCTGAACCAAACTTGCATGGATGATGCATCTAGGGATGTACACTACCAGACTTGCTTTGGATGCTGGATCTGACCTACATTTTCTAGATGAGTGACCAGGTTAAAGTTTTTGGAGCAAGTTAAAGTTTTTGGAGCAGGTCCATTCCTAAGGAATTATAAGCCCTACCCAGACCAAACTTGCATGGATGATGCATCTAGGGATGTACATTACTAGACTTGCTTCGGATGCTGGATCTGAACTACATTTTCCAGATGAGTGACCAGGTTAAAGTTTTTGGAGCAGGTCTATTCCCAAGGAACCATAAGCCCTACCTGGACCAAACTTGCATGGATGATGCATCTAGGAGAGGACACTACAAAACTTGCTTCGGATGCTGGATCTGACCTATATTTTCCAGATGAGTGACCAGGTTAAAGTTTTTGGAGCAGGTCCATTTCACAGGAACTATAAGCCCTATTTGGACCAAACTTGCATGGATGATGCATTTAGGGATGGACACTACAGGACTTGCTTCGGATGCTGGATCTGATCTACTTTTTCATTCCCAAGTAACTATAAGCCCTAGCTAAACCAAACTTGCATGGATGATGTATCAAGGGATAGACACTAACAGACTTGCTTCGGATGCTGGATCTGACCTACATTTTTATTCCCAAGTAACTATAAGCCCTATTTGGACCAAACTTGCATGGATGATGCATTTAGGGATGGACACTACAGGACTTGCTTCGGATGCTGGATCTGATCTACATTTTCATTTCCAAGTAACTATAAGCCCTAGCTAAACCAAACTTGCATGGATGATGTATCAAGGGATAGACACTACCAGACTTGCTTCGGATGCTGGATCTGACCTACATTTTCATTCCCAAGTAACTATAAGCCCTATTTGTACCAAACTTGCATGGATGATGATGCATCTAAAGATGGACACTATCAAACTTGCTTCGGATGCTAAATCTGACTAGGGGTGAAACGATACGCCTCCTTCACGGTTCGATACGTATCGAAAAATTTGTGTGATTTTTACCCAAGGCAGGGCTACTTAATAAATAATATAAATCTAATCAGTGATTGAGAAAAATTGTTTGCCATTTTATTATTTTTAAACAAAGTTAGCGTAAAAGAACTCAATTACACATTACAGTATCCTTGACCCAAGCGCCTATGGTAATGGGGTGCAAAAATAAACTTTTAAAAAGGCCGTTTCTAAGAATTCAAAGAATCTTACGTTTCAAAACCATTGAGAAAAGTTGTTGCAAGAAAAGATTTCAATAAATAAATAAACAACAGGTAATTTTCAACGAGAGTCTGAAATTACAGAGATCACCTCAACGAATGTTGTCTTTAAGTAAGGTACATGTAAAGTCCCACAATTAACTGATATTCTAGAAGTAAACATTCCAAAATTTATGCAATTTTGATCTGATAGGGCATGTAGTTACAGTGTACTTGGTAATAGCTAGACTTATCCAAAAACTTCAAACTAGTTGTTCATCAAGAAAATCAGTATCTGAAGCAAGTTTGAGAGATCCCTTGATCCATTATCTATGCAAGTTTGGTTAATATAGGCCAATTATGCCTTATAGTTTCTCAATTGTTGATAGAACTACACTCATAACTTTCACCTGATATCTAGTAATTGTACACTGGAGAATCCATATTTTAGCGAGAACTTTTTATCGTGAACAGGCTCTTTAACGTCAAAACGCAAGAATTATAATTCTCGAATGGACGGTTGATTAACACAATTATTAACATAAATTTCAGCACCATAAAAATAAAAGCAAGTTATATTTTTTCGCGAGTGATGCGAAATTACGCGGAAATTAATTCCTCGCATATGATTAGGAATCTATTGTATCGGATCCAGCATCCGAAGCATGGCTTAATTTTGTTTGCATCCTTAGATGTATCATCCATGCAAGTTTGATCAAACATAGGGCATATACTTGCTTTCGAATGATCGTGCTCTAAAATTTTTACCTGTTCACTTATCCATAAAATGTAGGTCAGATTCAGCACCCGAAGCAAGTCCATTAATGTGCGTCTTTTGATCTTTCATCTATGCAAGTTTGCACAACATAGAGCTCATACTTACTTGGAAACCTGCATAAAAACTAACCTTTTTCACTGATTCGGAAAATGTAGGCCAGATTCATCTTCTGAAGCAAGTCTCGTAGTAATGTCTTTAGACGCGTCTTTCAAACAAAAACAATATAAGGTGTTAACCTGCTCCAAAAACATTAACGTTGTCATTCCTTTGCTGAAACTGCAGTATCTGACATCTGATCTGGTACAATGAAACACATAAGAAGCATCTTCCATTCATGTCTGATCAATATACTAAGGCGTAGAAACACTTAAAAAGAAAACTGTCCCAAAACCTTAACCTGAAACGCCGACGCCGAGGGTATCACACAAACTCCCCTAACTTCGTTGAGATGAGCTAATAAAATCTACTAGACTGGGAACAGATACTTGCCAGATTTTCAACCATAGCTTAATACTATATATATATATATATATAGTTTTAAGCACTGAAGGTAAAATTTTAATCTGCTCCAATTTCATCATTTTTTTAACTTCCCAACATTGATTTTCCTCAACAAGAGCAATAGCATCCCATTGTAATTGCTTGACGTATACTGTCTACTTTAGGTCAGATGAGACGTTCCTCAATATCTGATTTGTATATCTTCGTAAAATCGTAACGAATGAAAAATATTCAAAATTTCAATAACATTCCAATCTTTAAACCAGTTTCTAAACGTTTTTAAAAATCCAAAAACTTAAACATTTGAAATTGGAAAATTATTTTTTTCCCAAAAGGATTATATATAAGAAAAACTACCCCTGGTATCTTGCAGAAATACCTGGTAATGTACGTCAATTTTTTTGTGAGTTAACATGTTTTAGTATCAATACTTCAATGACAAACTCTTGGAAAATTTTATCTATTATTAAGGAACGTCTCGTCCTTAAAACATATTTGGTCTATCTTTATAAGTTAACATTGAAATACGAGGGGGTATCAAAAAAGTTCGTGGACTAGCGCCATAAAATTTAAACCTTTTTTCGTACATCAATTAATTATAAAATATCTAGTTAACATCATCTGTTCTATCTATAGAATAAAACACAAAAAATAATTATTTTTTTTTAATAAATCAGTAATATTTTTGTAAGCAATGGTATGTCAAGACGGCGCAACCTCAAAAACGACGTTTTTTTTCGAACTATGTGTAACTGTGGAAAACTATTTTGATATTAACGTTTGACGACCAAAATTCCGTTAATTCAGGTATGTGTAGGGACAATTTGTTTAATTAGATATGGATATTTTTTTTTACTTCATTCTGGAAGTTCTATGAAATTTTATCGGAAATTTTACATGGAGTAACCAAACAAATATTGCCTTGAAAATGACGTCAAAAAGGGGGAGGCATTTCCTTTTCCAATATTCTATAAAAGTTTTGTCCCTGAAAAAAATGGAATAGGCCTATAGGAAATGATTAAACTCGCTTCAGAGAAAAAAAAATGCACCCAGAGTACTTGTTTTTTAATGTCAAAATAGGTTCAGAGAGAAAAAGGGATGCACAGTAAATGTCGGTTTGTAGTCAAGTTGTAAAAAATCAATCACGTCAAAAAATTATGTTGATCATGTGTTGTAGATATTTTAATCCAAAAATCAAAATATGCTGGTACAATCAAGCGAGGATCTCTCCCAATGTATAAATCCATTATATAATATAGAATATTATATGCATTGATAGCCGCTGTTCATGACATTGTAAAATCATATAAACAAGACGGGTTAACTTTATGGTATGGGCCATGCTGGTAACAACATCGTCCTCCGTCATGGTAAAGGGTTCCCTGGATCAGAGTGCCCTCTGCAGGTATAGCCGTCCCGAGAAAGACTTTACCTGCACACTTGTGTTAGTCTATTGAGCTCGCTACGCGAGCGGCGCTTCGCGTCGCCTCGCTATTAAGTTAAACATTGAAATAAATAGGAATTTTCCTGTCTGACTGACGAATGAACATCTTGAGACTCGATCAAACAAAGCGCCCATTGTAGAACAATCAAGAGAGCTTTCAGTACTACATGCGTAGCCATCTAGCAGTACTTTTTTGTGAGAGAAAGTCACCGTAAGACAAACTCACATTACATGCAAGACCAAACTTAACATGTGTGAGTGACTCTCTTGTCTTATATAGTATAAAAAGCCTTTTATCCGTTAATATTGCCTAAACATTTGCATAATCGTTTTGTCTACGTTGTTGTTTTTGCCTTTAGTGTATTGAAAAAAAAAGTTGAAAAAAAGATAAAAAGACTGAATGACCTATTTTATTCACATTCTACTAATATATGACTGTTCTCTTTCATATAAATCTCAATTAACAATCCAGTAATTATATCGAAAGAATTATGTCGGAGGTCTTTTTCAACAAAGTTAAGCATTGATAATATTATATCGTAGGACTAGTTTGGATATGCGCATAAAATCCTGAAGAAAGGATCAGTCCTCTTTGACTGATAAGGGTTTTATTTTATTTGTGAGAGAATTAATATATCTTTTCTTTATAAGAATTTGACGACACTTTATTGCAATGCATTTACACTGCAAACTTTAATTTTTCTTAATTTTGTGTTTTGAAATAAAAGTTGGATGGATTTTATCTAATTCAAATTAAATTAATTAAAGTCTGGATGGATTTTAATGAAATCAAATTTTCTTAATATACAATTGTTCTCTTTCATATGATTCTGAATTTATTAAAACAATCCAGTATTTATAACAAAAGAGTAACGTATTGATTTTTTTTCTTTTTAAAATCAAATGACCAGTTACCGTTTGCGAAAAATATATTGCATGCGCACTCTTCTGCAAAACAATGCTACCCATTGCAGTGCCTGGCAAATTATCCGAACAAAATAAACTTAGTTGGTTTTTTGTAATTGAATTAAAAATCTGATTCTTTAAATTAGTGTTTTGAAAAAAAAGTTTTATGGAAAAAACAGACTGGATGAAATATTTAATTAATTTTTTAATTGATATATGACTGCATGTATTCTTTCATACAAATTTCAATTAACAGTTTCGAGCACTTAATTATGTCGGGGGACTCTTTCGACAAAGTTGTACGTATTGATAATTTTTTATCGAACGACTAGTTTGGACAAGCGAAACAAATTCTGAAGAAATCAACACTCCTCTTTGACTGGTGAGTAATTTTATTTTCACCTGCAAGCATATCAATGCTTCGTATCTTTATAATTAACCTATACTTATATTGAACTGCACTTGTATGTAATATATCAATAAAAAATTCATGGGTCCAATTTTGTTTTACATGATTTTTAAAAAAATTTTTATTGAAGATAAAGTTGAACAAAATCTGTGGCGGATTCAGGGTTTTTTTTTTTGGGGG
>PRKT01000038.1:450366-472270 GCA_003671525.1 Saccostrea glomerata | reverse complement strand
GGGGTACATGTACTTGTAGCAAATTGCTCGTGCTAGATGCAGTAAAAAATACACACAAACTTAAATTGTTGCTGATATAACTTTATGTTGGGGAGAATGAAATGAAGGTCATTTTTACAATTATTGTAAGGTACATATATTGTGAACTGAATTCTATTCGTCACGTGACCAGTAACCATTTACATTTTACCGACTCTTTTGACTTGTGTCTACTATAAATAGATGGTCAATAATAATTCTCAATACTTTTTTACACTGACATAAAGGAAACTGCATTTTTTAGTAACAAGGTCGGAAATGGTCCTTTATTTGTACTGTTTTAAATAAATTTTAAATATGAATTAAAAAATGATAGTAATATTTGTATCCCCCAAAGAAAACTTTTCACGGTTGGGGATAAATTCATATGTCTCTCCATACCTCCATATAAATAAATAAAAATTAAACGGCTCCACAACATTTACATATTTCATAGTAGAAATTATCGATTATAATGTCTGATTCTCCATCATATCGAGCAAGAGTGTTCTAAATATACCTTCCACATGTAAAACCCTGAAAAACTAAAATTTCTTTAATTTAATTTTTAATTCATCTTTTTTGAGAGCAATGGACGATCCCTTTAAGCAAGATTGGTCCTCTGTCGTACAAGAACACAATTGGCCATACTAAATAGTCCACATTTGGGGCCGGGGCATTCCGAGAAATCATTATATCGGAAGAAAATGGCGAACCTGGCCTCACTTTGAAAGTTACTGACAATAGTCTGTCCTGGATGGCAGAAATCCACGCGCACTTCAGACAAAGTTTGATGAAAGGATGCACTTTGACCGCCTTTAAATGAGCCTTCAGATGCGGTTTTTCCGTTAAGAAAAACAACTGAAAAAAAAATATGTACTCGTAGTTACAAGTGACATAGATATGAGGCACCGTTTTGGTATTTACTGCCAAAAAGTTATATCACCTTAGTATTCGAATAGGTGATATCACCTATTCGAATTGGTGAGATCACAAATTCATTTCCAATATGTGATTGCAAATGCAATTTAGTGTGAAGTTTTACGCTACGTCACGATCTAGTTGACATATGCGCTCAAGGTAAATTGTACACGCCTCCTAACCGCAACCTCCCTGATTGATTGCTCGTGCAACAGACTATTTCCGTGTCAATGTTGATTTTGGTTTGAACATATTTTATTATGTATAGCAATTACATAAACTGATTGGGCAGCAGGCATAGCCTATATAAGCCCTCTCCACAGGTACAAGGTTAATTAATACACATGCAGTAACAGGTTCATATATCAGCAATAAGTTATATATAACTAACACAAAATTGAATAGAATTTAGGAGAAAGTACAAAAAAAGTACATAAGAGAAAAAGAAATAAAATATCAATGTTGATAGTATCATATTACGATTGAAGCATCTGACGGAAGAGATCGTGACGTAACGCAAAACTTCACACTTAACTGAAATTAATAATATCACTTTTTGGCAGTAAATGCCAAAACGGTGCCTCATACAGAGATGCAGAGCTAATAAAAGGAACGCTATCCTTATATTCTCTCAAAGGATTTTAGAGATTAGAGATGGCTTTGGTTTGATATGAAAAGGACCGAATTTCTTAAACTACTATATAGGATCCAGTACAAGTTTAAAATATTTGGATGATTATGTTGAAAATGGGTTGTCCATCCAATTTTTTTTGTCAGACCAGCAAGGAACAGTTCTGCACAACCAAGGTGAAAAGAAGTGCTCTTTTAATAATTGAAAAAACGTATAATATTGTAGTGAGTCTTACCGCTTAACTTGTGTTTATTTTTGTTCATAGACCAGGATTAATTATATATATCATAACTCATAAGTAATTGTACGGTCTTTAAATAAAAATAACCCAGACTTTGTACTTTGAATACCTGTTCAATTACTGGAACTATCTGAGGGTTTACTGATCTCCTGAGTCTAGAGAGCTCTAACGATACTTGTTGGTCAGTTTGTTCCGTAGACTGGGATATACGAATCTGTGGAAATCATTATATCAGTGATCAACATATTCAACATTTCTATAAAATTCTATACAAACGATGTCCGCAAAATATCGAGCAAGAATATGTATACACTACTAGATACACTTATGTTTATAAAAAAAATTTAAAAGTCTGTCTTATTTGAAACTTCTCTGAGGAATTCCAATTAGTTTCCCAGAAAATGAAACATAAAATTATTTCTGTTATTTTTTTTCGATGTCATCAGGTACCAAACAAATAAACAATAAAACAAAACTAATGTTGACTAAAACTGAATGATAACCTTTTTCAGTAGATGTTGGTTTGAAGTAGGAACAAACAAGGTGTCGGTTAGATCTCTAAGATGTTCTCCAGACAGGTTTTCGCAGAATTCAAAACAATCCTGTAAACAAGAATTCCGGGACAGTATTTTAAATTTTTGAATACCGCGTTACATGTAAATGGAATACTTTAAGTATGCACTTCCCCGACCTTTCCATTATTTCTCGTACAAAATTGGAGCTTTTTACCACGATTTTACATTAATATTAGAAATGACATTCAGGTAAAGCTGAGCTGAAAACTACGGAAGCCCGTTGGTGCCACGTACAAAAAATATTTTATCTGGCGGCCGCCACTTATTATTTTGCGGCCGCGGCTTACATATCTGGCGTCCACCATTTATGTATCTGGCGGCCACCACTTATGTATCTGGCGGCCGCCACATAAATTATTTTGCAAAAGGCGAGTGTTATTGGGTTAAGAAGATGGATGTTGACACAGCCGCTGCTTATTGATAAAAATAAGAATTCTGAAATATTGGAACACCATTCTTAGAAATCCAAAATGCAAAACTTTAATTTAATTCTCAACCAATCATAGCTTACAGTAAACACAAGAATATAGGTGACGAGATAACCCGGTCTCACCTAAAACTAACACCATGATTTATGTCCGTGACCCCTGATGAGGCTTCTTAATAACCGAAACACTCTACAAATACTTGCATAATTCCAATCAAATATTAATCTGCTCTATGCAAAAACATATCTACTAGAAGTGTGGATTGGAGTGTTGGTTCATTATAAATCTCTTACAAGTATGGTTGATTGATGTCGCTATTATAATTTTTACACTGTATCCACCTCTGAAATCACACGTCAAAACATGCACGCGCATCAGGTAGCCAAGTGTTATCTGGCGGACACCATATAAATTATGTGGCGTCCGCCAAATATTATGTAGCGGCCGCCAGATATATAAGTGGCGGCCGCCAGTTAAATATGTGGCGGCCGCCAGATGTTATATAGCGGCCTCCAGATAAATATTTGGCGGCCGCGCGATATTATGTAGCGGCCGCCAGATAAATTATGTGGCGGCCGCCATATATTTATCTGGCGGCCGCCAGATATATAAGTGGCGGCCGCCAGATAAAATATTTTTCGTACGTGGCACCAACGGGCTTCCGAAGAAAACTCAGGTGAGCTATACTGATAACATGTTGTCTGTTGTCCACCTGTAAAATGTTAACATTTTCAACTTTATTCAGTATCAATGGGCAAATTTCAACCAAACCATCCACAAAGGTATTCAGGTTACTCTACGCTCTTTCATAGCGTAAATTTGGATGGAATCTTTTCAAAATTATCTCAAGAACAATTAAATGGACAAAACAGTTAAAATTCATGTGGAACGTTTATTACATAAAGTGCCAATTTAAGTAAGTTCAAATCACGACCTCTAGGGAGTTTATAGAAAAAAGTATGTTGAATCTCGAATTTTGAAACAAAAATTAAAGCCCTGTTTATGTACAATTGTCAGCATCCTCACTCTCTGTAGTTGTAAAAGTTTTATTACTTTTATGTACAGTGTAACCTGTCTAACCTGGACACCGAACTGGTCGCCAGTGGTCAGATAAGACAACATTCAGCCATACAAGACAATGTTTTAAACAATTGAATTAAATGAAAAAGACACAAGTTTCACTGTACTACAAGTATAAACATGACAGAAAACAACCTTCAGAATTTTAAGCAGTTCCTCTGTCGCCTCTCTTTCTCTGAGTTTTTTCTTGTAAATGAAGAATTCAAATGCAGGCTGCCACTCTGTGTTGTATATTTCTGATAACAATTCAGCTACATTTTCGGGTCTATCAGAAAACGAAGAAAAGCAAATATATTTCATTTAACTTGTTTAGATGTAAACATTTTAAGGTGCATTACTATGTATTCATCACAACATACAAAAACGTTCGTTTGTTTGCTGTTTAGCGTCCCTCTCGAGAATTTTTCACTCATATGGAGACACCACTACCTTGTAATTTTGTCCTATAGGGGAGGAACAGCTAAAGTCGGACAGCATCGAATGTCGGACACTCTTCTCTTTCAGAATAAAATCGTTTCTAAGAATGAACTTGAATTTTCAATTGCGTAAAGTAAATTGGGGGGGGGGGGGTGAGGGGTCAGCCCCCCACCCCACCCCTTGATACTTTGTGCATGATCCACTACAATCAACAACCTAAAAAATAAAGTAAATTGGACTTTAAATGCCGAAACCAGTGTGTGTCCGACTTTAAATTCTACATGTCCGACTTTCACTGTCGCTGTCCGACTTTATCAGCCTCTGCCTTTCCGTGTTTGGTTTTGATTTATAGCAATACAAAGCTTTTAACCAATGAAAATTAAGAATAGAAAGAGGGTAAAAACATCATTTTATGTGACGTAAAACTTTCCGGCTATGTGTTACGAGTTTGGAGCGTGTACCGAAGGTGCATACGAGAAGGTCCGAAAAACTGTCCGACTTTCGCTGTTCCTCCCCTATATTCGGCATTTAGGACCATTGAACAGCAAGTGATCTTTTTGTGCCAGCACCTACTTCGACATGGGAAATCGGTTTATATGGTCTCATCCGTAGGAACGGTCTCCACCTCCCACGGTGGGATTCGAACCCGCGATGTAAGGATCAACTCACATACATCATGTAAAAGTCGGCCAATACTTATCACAAGGATTAAAGGAAGTTTCGTCAAGTTTTTGTTAAATTAGACGAGGTCTTTAAGTTAAAGGAACCAACTGAAGTTTCTTAAATAAAAACAAAACATGTCCCATGAACTGAATTTCTATTCCTACCTAGCAGTAGTGATCTCCATCGGGTGGAGTACAGGTAGCACTCTCGCAGTCCTCTCTTTTTCAAGGTCAAGGTTGGCCAACCTAAGTCTTTCTACTTCTGATTTTAATTCAGAAATAAGTTCTTCCCTGTTTATAAAGGTAAGATGTTTTTATAGATATCAATTGCATAATGATTGCGTGGTGTGGATCGAAACAATTAAATGATAAAGAGGTATTTTTCAGAGTTGATCAGTATATGCTGTGATAAAATTAAGTCTAACCTTGACTGATCCCCGTTATTTGTATTCTGTAATATATGAAATACTTTTGGAATGTAGAATCTTTGAAATTTTAAAAGCTATCACTATATTATGTCAAAAACATTTTTTAAAGTTAAACATTACAACTTAAAGAAATCGCATTTTTACTTTACCTAAAAAATACAAAATTGTACATTATTGTAGAAGCAAGCTAGACTTGTACGGGTTACAATGGCCTTACTTGGGGCTTTTCCTCTTCTGTTTTATAGTCTATGTTTTCTTCTACCCACTGTAAAAATCACAAACATATGATTAAATATAAAACAAGAACTAAATACTATATAGTAAAAAGAAATAACAAGATACTAAGTTAAGGACAGATAGATATAGAAAAAAGGATGTCTGGTTTGGTCACGGTGTATATTTTAACCTTTTACGTTTATAAATAATTGAATTGGGATAGAACACAGATTAAAATGTGTCAAAATGAAGAAAATAGTATTACATTTATTTTTATATATTTTGGAGACTTAGAAAAAATAAAAAACCTAAAAATTGAAGGAATCAGTGGATGATGTGACTTTATTTGACCTTTGTCCTCTTTATATGACCTTGACCTTTATTTTTCCAAAGGTGTTCTATGAATTTTAAATTCCTTATTTTCAAAGTTATAGACTGAAATAGTAAGGAAAAATCCCCCAAAAGAAACATTGACTAAAAAATAAAACACTATATATGCTACTTAACAGCCATTTTTCATTTTAATAAACATGTTTAAATGTATTTCCTATATGACTTCAGAGGAAAAGCTGTACTCATGATAATATATAATGGGAATCTTATAAATTGAAAAGTAGCTTTGAACTTTAATTTCTAATTTCCTGTCATGATTCAGAAGTTCCAATAAATGAAGGATTTTTAGGTGCGTTTTTATGATGTAATGTTGTAAACCTCCACCAGGCGCGGAACCAGAATTTTTTCCGTCCAACCCAGTCAAAAAGAAATTCACAACTCGTGGGGTCCACATTTTCTGATGGGGGTGGTGGTGTCGCAATTCCAAAGTCAATTATTATTTGATAGAATACATATTTTGATACTTCTGCTACTTTAAGGACCCCACCCCCTTTCCATATCAAGACCTCTAGATCTTCCAATTTTATTTTTCGAGGATTTTATCATTTGTTTTATGTACTTACATTTCTCTCGGCCTCCAAGAGCGCGTCTCTAAATGGTGCGCTATTCACAATCAATGTGCCACCTTTAAAATTTCTTACGCAAGCAACAATAGGTTCTGCCCAGTGCGCAAAATTGTCATCTGGACTTGCACTTAGCGATGATCGCAGGTCGTCGCTAGGTCTGCGATTATCTAAAAAAAAAGTTATTTTTTTTTAAATGGGGGAGAAAATGATTAAACATGGAAAGTCTTATTTTATCAACAGTTTGTAAAATGCATCTTGGTATATACATGAATTTTTATCAGTCAATTAACTTTATAGTTAGGTAAACTATAAAGCTCTGATATTTATTAAAAGGTATATTTAAAAAAATACTTTTAACTCTGGCAACTGACCGCATAGACTTTCGTCCTGTTTGTGAAATGGAAACAAGGTATTAGATTCAGGTTTGGTCATATCTCCAACCGTAGAGAAAAGTTTTCAAGCAATTTACAATTTACCCCGCATTAGGAAGGGTTCTTTTTCACGCAGATATCTTCAATGGATAAGAGTACAACCAATTACAATTTGACGCACAATATCAGAATATATATCTATAAACCTGTAGGTGTCAAGTTGTCAGATGTGGCTAGAAAATGCAAGAATTTGAAAGTATTTGTGCTTAAAATACCGGTATATCCTCTTAAATAATTTTCTTCGAGCACACTTTTGACAGATATGTGAAATTGTTAGCAATGAGGCTTTTTTGAATTCTATATACCTGTACGATAAACAGAAAGCAATGTGACTTATAAGTATCATATTTCGAATTCGCCGATAATTGTCCTATTTGTATGACAATAGCAAAGTTAATTTGTACAAGGCATATCTTATACGGAATTCTTTACCACCACGCGATTCTCAACAACACTTACACTAAAAAGCATACTTTCTCTTGTCAGTTTGAAACCCTTCTTATTTTTAAAAATAATTATCTTACCTTGACATCCCAGATGATTTTTACATGATAAATTTGCAACTTGATTAAACAATGTGCGCTGCTGCTGCATTTGTAAATCTTACAAATTCATGTAAAACATCATAGTATAGTATATAAAACAAAGAGCTGAACTTAGCTGGCTGATACCTCGTCTATGGTGATCCATCCTTGTGAAATGGGCACACACCCTTGTATCTTTCTATATAACCATTTCTGGCCTTGGCTCAGTGATTTTTCATGCTTTATGAACTTGTTCCTTTTCAATACCATAAATGCGGAATTCTATCTACCCTGTGTTGTAATTCGACACACCGAGAACAATCTAGTTCGTCAACAACACAAACCGCCATTTAAATGCTGTTATTGAGTTTTTCGCGCCTTATAATTTGCAATTCCTGCAAGTTCACGAGGCGTATAGGAAACGACGCTCACCTGGGTCATTTAACCCTCGTCAGGGAACTTAATATAAGGTTTTTACTATCTATACCCATTTAAATCTTAATAACCTATTATAGCTGCATTCTTGCTCCAGGACCTCTTTTTCAGGTTTAAAATATTTAACCTCTGTCACTCTATTAAGCCTGGGAAGTTATGATTTTAACAAACATAAACATTTACTGCAGAAGGAAACAATATATATACTTTAGTGTATGGTGGCAAAATGCGAACTTTCTGTTCTTGAAAAGAACCATGTATATGACCATACCAAAGCCTGGCTTGGATATCATAAGAATTTATTACCTTACCACAGCCCAGCAGGAATATAATAGGAATAAAGGACCCTGCCACAGTCCATCTAAGATATGAGAAGAATATAATACCCTACCACAGTCCAGCTAGGACGTGACAAAAATATATGACCCAAGCATAGCCCAACTAGGACATCACAAGAATACTACCATATTATCCTACCACAGCCAAGCTAGCTAGGATATGAGAAAAATATTTTACCCTACCACATCCCAACTAGGATATGACATGAACATATGACCATACCACAGCCCAGCTAGGACATGACAAGAATATATTACCCTACCATAGCCAAGCTAGGATGTGACATGCATTTATGACCCTATCATATCCCAGCTAGTATGTGACAAGAATATATGACCCCACCAAAGCTAAGCTAGGATATGAGAAGAATAAATGACCCTATCATAGCCCAGCTAGGATATGGCAAGAATATTACCCTACCATATCCCAGCTAGGATGTGACAAGAATATATGACCCCACCAAAGCTAAGCTAGGATATGAGAAGAATAAATGACCCTACCATAGCCCAACTAGGATATGACAAGAATATACTTGTATTACTCTACCACAACCCACCTAGGACATGACACGAATATTACCCTACCATATTCCAGCTAGGATATGACAAGAATATATGACCCTACCATAGCCCTTCCATGATATGAAAAGTATATAGTTAAGGAATCAATCACTCTAGTTAGTATAGTATGCAAGGGCATCAACGATAGTGGGAGACATGGATAACTTGTATAAGGGGCGAAGCCCGTTATGCATAAATTATCCCGTGTTTCCCACTATGGTTGATGTCCCTTGCATACTATACTAACTAGACAGTGATTCCTTATATTTCAATTCATTGTGAAATAAAATTGAAGATTTTAAAAGAAGTAAACATTATACATTTATTGCATGATAGTGAGGGAAATATGAACTTATTCAGCCATGCAAATTTTAATAGTCCTCGTTCAGTGACGTCAAACACAACGGCAGTCGCATGAGATTTACATGCATGCATATTTGGCCTCCTTAAGCGTCAGACACAGAGACAGATGGGCACGAGATTTGTATGCATATTCGGCCTCCATAGCGCCTGACCTATCGAACTGCCTAATTTACTTCCGGTAGAATTATAAAAAAAATCAACTCCGCAAACTTTCAAAGAGTTTTCACAGGGGAAAAATTAGAAAGGAAAATATGACTCTATCCTAGTCCAGCTACAATATGACAAGAATACATACACAGAGCCTTTCCTTTAAATTTTATCATTTTTTCCCTTGAAAAGGAGTGGCACACCAACAAACTTGAATGTGAGAAGTTTTCTTCTGAAATACAATATTAGGCAAAATCCCAAACTAAACACTGAATCTAGAAGTGTGCATTCCTATGCACATTACTACCCGTCTTGTAGAGTAGGCTTTCCTTTCTAAAATCTTTTTCCCCAGAAAACTAGCTTTAGAGTAGAACCCCCCCCCCCCAGAAAACTGGCTTTAGGATAGGATTTCCACCGAGGAAATCCCACACCAGAGTCAATTTTCCGGGGTGAAATCTTACTCTGTGTAATAGTTATAGAGTGCTTTTTCCCCCAGAGCCAATTTTTCCCACAATAAAATATAATCGTTTTATAATAAGGACTGGTTACCACAGGCGCGTGGCATCGTTTATGAAAGTGGGGGGCCAACCAGAGAAAATTTTTTTCCCTTATACCTGTAAAGTTGACAAGACGACTATGTTTGTATGAAACAACCAATAACATCCCGTAGACGGAGATACTGAAAGAAAAATACACATGACACTAAATTTAGAAACGATTTTATTCTGAAAGAGAAGAGTGTCCGACATTCGATGCTGTCCGACTTTAGCTGTTCCTCCCCTATAGGACAAAATTACAAGGTAGTGGTGTCTCCATATGAGTGAAAAATTCTCGAGAGGGACGCTAAACAGCAAACAAACGAACGTTTTTGTATGTTGTGATGAATACATAGTAATGCACCTTAAAATGTTTACATCTAAACAAGTTAAATGAAATATATTTGCTTTTCTTCGTTTTCTGATAGACCCGAAAATGTAGCTGAATTGTTATCAGAAATATACAACACAGAGTGGCAGCCTGCATTTGAATTCTTCATTTACAAGAAAAAACTCAGAGAAAGAGAGGCGACAGAGGAACTGCTTAAAATTCTGAAGGTTGTTTTCTGTCATGTTTATACTTGTAGTACAGTGAAACTTGTGTCTTTTTCATTTAATTCAATTGTTTAAAACATTGTCTTGTATGGCTGAATGTTGTCTTATCTGACCACTGGCGACCAGTTCGGTGTCCAGGTTAGACAGGTTACACTGTACATAAAAGTAATAAAACTTTTACAACTACAGAGAGTGAGGATGCTGACAATTGTACATAAACAGGGCTTTAATTTTTGTTTCAAAATTCGAGATTCAACATACTTTTTTCTATAAACTCCCTAGAGGTCGTGATTTGAACTTACTTAAATTGGCACTTTATGTAATAAACGTTCCACATGAATTTTAACTGTTTTGTCCATTTAATTGTTCTTGAGATAATTTTGAAAAGATTCCATCCAAATTTACGCTATGAAAGAGCGTAGAGTAACCTGAATACCTTTGTGGATGGTTTGGTTGAAATTTGCCCATTGATACTGAATAAAGTTGAAAATGTTAACATTTTACAGGTGGACAACAGACAACATGTTATCAGTATAGCTCACCTGAGTTTTCTTCGGAAGCCCGTTGGTGCCACGTACGAAAAATATTTTATCTGGCGGCCGCCACTTATATATCTGGCGGCCGCCAGATAAATATATGGCGGCCGCCACATAATTTATCTGGCGGCCGCTACATAATATCGCGCGGCCGCCAAATATTTATCTGGAGGCCGCTATATAACATCTGGCGGCCGCCACATATTTAACTGGCGGCCGCCACTTATATATCTGGCGGCCGCTACATAATATTTGGCGGACGCCACATAATTTATATGGTGTCCGCCAGATAACACTTGGCTACCTGATGCGCGTGCATGTTTTGACGTGTGATTTCAGAGGTGGATACAGTGCCCCCCCCCCCCCCCCCCCAACAACAACAACAACAACAACAAAAGAAGTTTGAAGTGTATATAGGAATTAGCTTAAGCCAACTTTAAAATAAAATATAATATGTGTGTTTGCTGATTTTGGATGAAAAATTTGTGTCAGTAGGAAGGTAGGATTTTTTTTTTCACAGAAAATGTTCAAACCTGTGTTGAATTCTCAAAATGCATTTTTCCAAAATGCAGAAATATGAATAATTGTTTGATGGAAAATTGAAAAAGTTTAAGTTAGGCCATTTTTAGCCAGTTGGTCAGGAGAAGGCATCCAAATTCTTAAAGACTGACTCGTCCATCTGTCTATGGACAATAATTTAATGAATATAAAATATAAGAAAACTCTCTGTCCTGATTTAGTGATTGTTTGTGTTTGCATGTTCATGTAAGAGAAAAATGCTTTGCATTCGTGTAAAGTGAGTTGCTCAGATGACCCATTGCCACATGTTTTGTCCATCATCATCAAATACATGTACATGTATTAACATTTGAACATTTCAGCTTCTTTTCAACCAATTTTGGTACATATCATCTTTAAGGAAAGGGGAACACAAATTATGAATTATATGCTCTCCCACCTCCCTCTGTGGTCTGAGTGATAGGGCAAAATTATTAAAATTAATGCTTTCTTCATAAATCTCATTTACTCGTGGACTTGAAGGTGACGTTGGCTTGATGTTAAGCATTGAGCCCTCTGCCAAAATTGTGAAATTCATTTCCCCAAGGCAAGGAATAAATTCTTATCCTCTATAATTTCAATTGAAACCAATGATTACTCAGTGTACCTTTTTAAAGGCAGCCGTGAGTTTAAAATGTCATGTTTATCTTAAGGTATTTAAGAATAATAGATTGGACAAAGATATTCTTGATTGATTTTCCAACATGTACAGAGCCAATTTGTTTGGAGGATGAGTGAATTCAGTAAATGATGATAATGAAATAATGTGAAAAAAAAATTGGGGGAAACACGGTAGGCTTTGAAAAGCAACTTAACATTATTATTCCCCCTCTTCATCTTTTTTATGTATGTGGTTTATATGGAAAACGAGCATCTAAGTGTTATTCTGGTATCTGTTCTACTATGTGCACTATAAATTTTCCGAGATCTAGAAATTGTTTTATTTTGCTTTTCATTACCTTCAATAGAATATCAATCTTATGAGATGGAAGTTGATACAAATACTGTGTACTGTTAGTTTAGACAAAATGCACTGCATTTTTAAATAGTTATATATAAGAGATTGAACCCAGTGCCATGTATATTCTTCAGTAGTGGATACTATTAATACTACAAGTATTTATCAATTTGTACCTGTTATTTTTTGTGGAAGTGAAAAGTTTTTTTTACATATTTTTATTTTCACATATTTATATACATGTACATACATTTTTCATTTGGTTTGTATGACTATGGAATATAATCAAAAACACTAAGTACTGTACATTTAATATGTTTTGTTGGAAATTAAGTGTTGAAATGTTGTTGCGGAAAGCCTTTTTCCCTATTAAATTGAAAGCTTTTACTTTTTTAATACATTAGAAGGTCTACAACTTATTGGATGAGACTATAAATGAATTATAGGATTAGGTCAGAACATTTGTCATAAATTTATAACAAGTTATTGATAATTGTTTTTAAAAAAACAGTAAAGAATTGTAATTAACTACGCACGAAAAAATAAATGATTGAGAGCAGTTTGTCTTCAATTTTATTTTAAAGGCCTTATAGAAGTCTGGTTGCTCTTGAGATAAGATGGAAATTAGCCAAACTTGGTAAATATCTGAAGCACTAGGTTACATGTCTAAAAAGCTTTTATCTTATGAGCTTTGATAATCACTTTGTACTCGCACTCAAACTGGCATTTCATTTGATCTTCATAACACTGTGACTATATTCACTTCACTAGGATGTACAAGTATATCCAGATTGGGATATCCTACTTCTAATGAGTTATTCAAACCAGAGTTTCACAATTTGGAGTATTTGAATAATTGTGTAAAATATTTAACTCCAAAAATATTAATTTTACATCTTGCTTCTACAGATGTTTTGAAATAATGAAATGAATTTAATAGTTTATTTTGTATTGCTGCAAGACATCTTTTTCTGAACATATAATGTCCAGCATCATTAGAAAAGTTTGTCCATTGGTAACATTTTCAAATTCATCTCTAGAACCAAGAGGCAATTCAACTAAACTTGTCACAAAGCATCATGGATGAAGGAGATTCAAGTTTGTTTTAAGGAAGAGTCCCACCCTCTTTCAAGCATCTTTAAAATATTAAGAACCACTGAGCCATTAATGATGTTACTTATATGAATGTTTCTTGGAATATCATGGAATCAAGTTCAAATTACAATTTCAGGTAGTGTAGTTTTATGTTTGTTCAAATCATGGCCCCTCATTAGGAAATGTAAAATGAAGTTGCTGTATTTGACTTTTAAAAGGAAATAAAAAGAATAAAGCTTTTCAAGAATTGCTGGGCTGTGCAAAACCAATTTTTGCTCCCTCAATAAAGCTTGGGGGAGCTTAATGTTATTGGTGTAAGGTGAAAGATTCTTTTTAGGTACTTCAAGATTTCAGATGCTGCATTTTTAAAAACAGATTAATGTTTTTGGAAGAGGTCACTTATCCAAGTAAATTTTAGATTTATATTAACCAAACTTGCATGCACAATGCATCTAAGGATGCATACTACCAGTATTGAGTCGGTTGCTGGATCTATGTTCAAACTAACTTACATACCGGTGTTGTAGAGTAGGATTTCCTCCATAGCCAGCCCCCTCCCCGGAAATCATACTCGAGAGAATGATTACCCCTGAGGGGAAAACTCTTACCATGCATAGCCAATTTCCCCCCTCTTTCTTTCTCAGAGTAGGATTTTCCCCTTAAAACTTGTTATAGGGTCAATATAAACCACAACCGCAATTATTTTCGTGAAAAACGGCAAACTGGTAAATTATTGTTTTTCGACTTAAGTATATATTTCAAGTCATGGACTTTCAAACGAGATATTTATTTTTTAAAACTCCTCAGCACAGCTATATACTTGTATATGTCACACATTTTTAATGCACAGTTTAACAAGGCTATCTTAAATTTTTATGTATTAATTTTTCTCCAGAAGAAAGTCATTTATTTTTGTATACCTTTTACTACTTGTATGTTGCTTTACGAAAGCCCAATGAGCTCATTTTCGTAGGTAAGAAAAATAAATTTTTCGCGTTATAACGCGAAACTTTCGCGAATAAACTCGGAACTTTCGTGTTATAACGCGAAACTTTCGCGAATAAACTCGTAACTTTCGTGTTATAACGCGAAACTTTCGCGTTTTAACGCGTAACTTTCGCGATATAAGGCGTAACTCTCGCGTTATAACGCGAAACGTTTGCTGATTAACCAGACATTTGCTTTAGTCTCAACGTTCTTTTGATTTTGTCATCAATGTTATTCATTACAATGATAATCAAAAGGCTATTTTGATCTTGGACTATCACAAGTTAAATTTTAAGCTTTCTTGCTATTGAATCCATCTTTCACAATCTGTCACAATTTGTCTTTCTCAACGCTGTTCAACCAATTCAAAGTTTACGAGTACCAAAAGTTAAACTTCAAGCTTATTAATTTCGGGGAAAATCACCCCTTTCCGGTTTTTTATGCACTCTCTAGAGAATTTGAAATAATTTTATTCTATAGAGATCAAGATCTCAGAAATTGACAAAATGAGGTAAATTTGGGGAGGTAACAAAAATATTCTTTGGTATAAAATTCACTTGTAGAGTGAAAATAATCTTTGGACAGATCCACTACCCTTATTTACATGTATTTATCTAGATCCACTACCCTTATTTACATGTATTTATCTCATGATGCAAGTACATGTAGTGAACTGCAACTCTTAAATATATACATACAGAAAAAAATGTAGAAAAAAATCCAACAGTCATAACAGAAATCTCTGTCCCATTGATATGGAATATCTCTAATGTTTTAACAAATAAGCAAGAGATAATAGTTAGTTCAATAACCATCTTGTAAAACATAGCTATAGCTATTTTTAAGACAGTAAAAAGTTTTAATTACATATCAAAAAGTTTATCAAAATATTATATTATTTTCTTTACAAGAATGAAGGCTATACATTATATTCATCCAAAACTCAGCAAAATCAATTCCACTTAACACAAACTATTAACAATTTTAAGCAAGACAGAACACTTTTGATTTTTTTCAAATACATTTGTACAAATGATATGTAAAATGTCTGAAGATCTTAACTTATGGGTCATGAAATTTCTTTTTAAATTCTAAACACTATATCTGACATAAATAATAATTAATTATATACTAATACAATTTTTGAATGTGAACAAAATTATGTTTAACAATACCTACAACCTAGTGTGATTATTGTTTGTGGGTGGGAAACATACGTTATGCAATTTTTATAGAAAAAAATTATATTCAGCACCAGAGTATTAAATTTACTGTAGATGCCTCAAGTTCATATCATAAAACAATATGGATCATAAAAATAATTATAAAAGAAGGCATATTCTTTCAGAATATCAGAAACATGCATATACTATATATATAAAACAACAATGAAAATAAAGACATCAAAGAGCATGCATTTAATGCATGTTTTCAAAGTTAAGCAAATTAACATTCAATGATAGTCTACTGAAAAAAGGCACAAGTGTGTCGTCCATTTGTCAGTCCTAGTCTTTTATTTTCAGAACAAACGCAGCTTTAACAGGCCCTCATTTACCTCAGCAAAACTGAAAAAAAAATACCAATACTTAGTAGTTCAGATCATATTGGACTTTATTGGACAAACTTTCCAAGTTAATCTATGGAAATGTTTGAAAAGCATCCAGGGATTCAAAAGTTTACAGAACTACTGAATTTTTATTCCAACCATTTTTTCACACTGAATCTGATAATAAACATTTCAACAAAGGATATCCTCAACTTTGTGAGTTGAAATAGAACACAGAAGCATGAAGAACAGTCAATATTCAAAGCTCAATAAACTAACTTTGAAATAGTCTGAAGTTTTCCTATAATACTGATGTATGAAGTGTATATTTACTTGAAGTTGTTCTGTTTGAGCCATCGTATTACAGCTGGTCGAATTCTTGCCACTCCACCTCTGCTATGACTGCCCCTTCCTGTTATGATGAAGAGATCCTTCTTTTTGTCACCTCTACCACAGAGCTCTACAAGAGATTAAACACAGGAAATCAAAGATTACAGAACAGCTCACCTGAATGAATCTCCCATACTAAACTAATAATCTAGTTATGTGCAACAAAGCAAATGTGTTAGTTTGCACCCCTTGATGCATTCATATCCAGCATCAGAAGAAAGTCTGTTAGTATGCACTCCTGTATATCATCAATACATGTTTCCTCTATAAAGGGCTTTAAATTAATTGGAATAAAGCGGCTCCAAAACCTTTAACTTGGTCACTCATGCAAAAATATACATGTATACATATATCATACCAAGCATCTAAAGTAAGTCTGATAGAGTGCATCCCTAGATGCATCACCTTTAAAGTTTGATCTAACTAGATTATGAACGAACCTGCTGCAAACATTTCAGCATGGTCACTCATTTAGAAAAGGCATCAGAAGCAAATTTGATAGTGTGCATCCCTTCATGCAAAATCCCTGCAAGTTTGGTGCAGACAGAGCTCAAATTACACTGGTATTAGCCTCCTCCAAATTTTAACCTGTCCCGGTTATAATCATGAAAATGTACAATAGATCAAGCATCTAGGAAGGGCTTGTAATTACCATATTAATTAAAATGTGTTGATATTACTGACAGACATTTTAACATACTCATCGAGTTTGCAGAACACATTCCACAAACAATAGCCCTTTTGTTATCACCAACAGAATATTTAACCACAGTTTTCAATCAAACACAAAATAAGAACCATTCATTTCACTTTAGGAACAATACTGCTGAACATGTTGATAATCTTATTAACTTACTTTTCCTCTGATCTTCTATAACCTTTGAAAGTAAAGTAACTGCCTCATCTACATGTAAACCATGCAAATCTAGTGTGGACTTGGTTTCAAGATACTCAACTCTAAAAAAAAAAAAATAAACTTGCAAATTTTGTTTTTACTATGTGATGGTAAAAATCTCAGAAGAAATATGCCTGATAATAACTAATATATTTAGATATGTCTTAGGCCATATAAAATTGAAATCTTGGTTCTCAGGCCCGCGCGCATCCGTTTTGAGGTAGCCGCATTGCCGATTTTATTGTATTTTTGATAAAATAAAAAGTTGGTTTTGCGGAGACCAATCCGGGAAAAAAATTTCCGACCTCATTTGTTTCGTAGTTTAGTATTCAAATATCACTTCCGATAGCCATTTACAATGAGATTTTGGCTACTTCGTTTGAAAATACATTTGAGGACATTACCTACGATGTTTACACACTGTTAAGCAATGGATAGAGCAGAAATTTTGACCAGAAATGGAAAGTATATCTGTGATTAAAAAAATTTTCTTTTTGTTAAAGAAAGTTCGGAAATTAAAATTAAAAAAAATACCTCCCTCATCTACTTTATTGCCAATAAAATGAAAAATAAATCGCCGCCCTCCCGCATCTGTTTTGGAGAAAATTGGCCTGAGAACCAGGGAATTAAATTTAGATAGCCTTAGTCTATAATTCTGACATTTCGGCACATCATGAAAAGTTGTACAACATTTTAAAGAATTGGAAAATATATCGTTTGCTCTAGTTCTCATACCTCCGAGATAAAATCATTTGTGCAGCATTTTCATTTGCCTCCTTGATTTTCTTTGTGTGCAAATGGCCCTGAAAACCAAGTAAATTGATTAGATTCATGCAACAAAAATTCTTCTGATGATAATTACAATTTTTGTTTAAAAAAATATAAAGGCCAATAAGCTAAATATATTTATATGACAAACTTAGATCCACCTCCCTATTGTATTCCTTTTACTGGCTTTACTATCTTGGCTGTATTGAAAAAAAAAATGGTATACCAAATGAATGTTCAATGACCCCCTTATAAGGGGTCAGTCACTCACATAAGATTCAAGTGTCCAGTTGATCACTGGAAATTAAAATTACTGGAAAAAACAGGTCCATGGGAAATGTGGTTACAAGTCAATGAAGTCTCCGACCAGTAGAGCTAGAAATAAACAATTCAATGACGCCTACCTGATTAGAGTAAAAATGGGCCACTTGTTTCATGCCTCGCCTGAAGGCCTCCTGGGCTTTCTGGAAACATTCATGGCGCAGTCTGTAATGTAGATTGGCCTCTCCTCGGATGTCCTCGTACTCCGGGTTCTCAGCACTCTGATATTCCTTCTTCGCTTTGGGATGGTAAGTGTATGAATCAACCTGTTAATTCAAGTTAGAAGTTCATATGCAAATTGGAATACATTGTAATATTGCAAATGTGAATTGTAATAGGACAGAGGCAAAGAGTAGTGAGTAATTTACCATTTCTTGTAGACTTTGCTGTTTGGCTGCTTCTATCAGTTTTCTTTCATACTTGTCTGCTGCTTCTGCTGTCATCACAGTCTTGGGTGGCTCATTACTTCCCAGTGATCCTTTCACTGCTCTCACTGTGTCAGCATAACTGAAGCTGAATATGCAAATTTTTTTTTATTTAGGTCAGACCACACATTCCTCAAAAATATATAATTTTTCCTATGAATATGTCATTGAAGTCTAGTACTTAAACATGTTTCCTCACAAAAAATTAGGTTACCTTACCAGGCATTCAGAAAAGATACCAAAAGGTGATATTTCTTATATATCCTTTTTGGGTAATCATCTAAATAGCCTATATCACAATTTTTTTATTAACTTATATTTAAAACATATTGAAAACAATGTAGAAATCACAAGAGAATGACAAATATGAATATTTTATAATATACACTACTGTAATACCAAGAGATACCAGAGATATATTTGAGGAACGCCGTGTCTGCATGACCTTAAGGCATTTTGTTGGAGATTCAACTCCTATAAAATTTCAATCAAATGCTTCTATAGGGTGCATAATATACCCCAATGAGTGCCCTTCTTCTTACTCATGACTAAAACAGAGAATTTTGTCTGTTACCAGTTACCACTAACAGACCAAGAGAAAAAACACTTTTAAAAAAAATATTTCAAGCAAAATTTCATTCAATTTGAGAGATTTAAGGTTTTATTGTGAGGGCTATAGAAAACACACTTTAAAAAAAAAAATATTTCGAGCAGAATTTCATTCAATTTGAGAGATTTTAGGTTTTATTGTGAGGGCAGGATATTTTCCTTTGAAAAAAAATTAACTGGATCTGATGACATTGACAAAATTGGATCAGAAAGGCTCATTTGTCATTTCCTGTTAAGCTGAGAGCAAGAAAACAACAGATCATTACTAATTTCAATTAGCAGTAAAAATGATAATCTTCAACATACCAATTTGCTTGAAATATTTCATCTAAAACAGAAGGATCAATGGCTGGAAATTCTTCATGCAGTTTCTGCCTTTTCATTCTATTTCCAATAGTATTATGTAAGCCTGAGGCCTTTAAATCTTCTTTCTGAAAAAAAAAATGGTTATGAGAAAAAAAAATTCAAAGAAATGTGCTCCCAAACTTTTAGGGCATATTTGGTTGGTTTATAATAATTAATGGCATATTGTAAGAGGCTTTTCTTTCCTGAATTCAGATACTTCTACTGTCATTACATTTTATATTTATATTTCACATGGGTTTGAGGGTGATAAACCAGTTTGCCCCAATTGACAGGAAAGCCCTTGAGTGTCATGTCACCCAATAAAATGGCAGACAGAAGGAAAGACAGACATAAAAAACACTATTATATGCCCTGATCATATCCATGGCAAGATTTTAAATATAACATTGACTGCATGTTGTTAATGTCCAAAAATAAACTTGTCGAGTGTTTCTTCAGTTTTATTTACCAGAGTAGCTTTTCTTTCCTCCTCTTGTAGCTGTTCTTGCATTATAAGATGCATGGACTTTTCAGTAGATCTGCACACAGAATTATTCATTTCTGACTGAAGTTGTTGTGCAAAGGCTTCATCTAAATGCAAATTAATTAATTTCATATACGGTAAGAAGTTGTCTTCGTTTTTTGTTTCCTAATCATGCTAATGATTTGTTTAATCATCTGTTCTTCAAAAGCTTTTCCAACTCAAATTCATTTAAAACTAGTGACTTTTTTGGTTAATCTACCTTCTGAAATTTGCTGCCTGCGATTGACATGGTTTTCTACATGTTCTGTCTTCAGACACTGATGAAGTCGCTGTGCCGTTATGTAGTCTACTGGAATTGTTAGAGCTTCTGCTGTTACTAAATAAAGAAAAACCACTCCTTCACAAACTGCGCACTAGCACTGAACATGCTTTAATTCAATGCCTGATTTTAGCTTTACCCTAACAAAAGCAATACAATATATCTAACATGAATGAACTTGAACCCACATAGTGAAGGAATCTAGGGATGTGCGATTTTATCGGTATACCGGTGTCATATAATATATTGAACCCCGCGATATTTTGAACCCGGGTTCGGCCTAGGAAAGAGTCCTGTAATTATTGTGCTTAGAACACTATAACTTGAGCTTAAGCAGAATGACTTTAGAGAAAAGATTATTTTTTTTAATGTTTGTATTTCTGTTATAAGTGTTTCTATTTATTTCTTAAATATTCCCCTGTTTTTGTTACCTGGTATGACTTATCTAAATGAGATGCTATAAATCAATTTATTATAATGAAACAGACTTTGTCTTTTCTTATTCATGTTATGTTTAAGAAAGGTAAAATTGAAAGAAACAAAAAGCTGATCAGTTATCAGCCACCACATATATCCACTATTTATCCGACTATTGAAATATTGTGAGGTTCATTAGTTCATCCCATAAAGTATAACTGGAATATTTGGTGTTTTATGAAGGGAGAGAGCAACATCAAATAGAAATGAAAACATCTGGGAAATAAAAACCTATGGAATTCTAACATAATGCCCTGTTCACACAGAGAATAATTAGAATTAAACATAAAGTTACTACGAATTAGCTTTGCTTAGTGTTCACACAGAGAATTTAATGCGAATTAGTTTACTGCACATTAAATAACTTCGCATTAGCCCCCCACCCTCTTAACTTAAAAGGACATGGGGCAGGGCTCCCACTGGACCCAAAATATTTTTCGCCACTTTTCGCGACAAAAGGAAAGGCATACTTACATCTGATTTCTCGAAAATGCAATACACTTTAGGTTATTCAATTTTTTTTATTAGATATATCACAGACATTGTTTTAAAATTGTAATGTGTAAAGTTTATGATAGTATCCATTAAAAAAAAAACTACTGTTGGAATTATACAATTAATTTGATATTGAATTTATATCAGCCAACTCTTGATAGAAAATCTCCTCTTGATTTATGATTATAATTTTTTTTTTGCCTCGGAAGGGGGGGGGGGGGGGGGGGGGG
>PRKT01000038.1:432861-448372 GCA_003671525.1 Saccostrea glomerata | reverse complement strand
GTAGAGGATATTCAATGTTGGTGGTTGGATATTGAATTTATTTCACGTCTAGTGGGACAAGATTTTTTTATATTATTTCACAAGTGAAATATAATACAAAAGTTCTGTCCCACTCGTGAAAACAATTTCCTTATCGTAATGGATTGATTTCATAACAAAAAGAAATGTCAGTCTACTTAATTACGTGTCGGTGATAATCAATGTCTTTTCAAATACGCATGTATTGCGAATTATTACAAAGAATGGTCCTCCATAAACTTAACCGGAATGAAAAAAGGGGGGAAAATCTACTATATAGTAGGTTTTCCCTGGGGGTAATCTGGCTATAAAAGAGGGGAAATCCCACTATATAGCCATCTTTCCATGGGGGAAAATCTACTGTATAGCCATTTTCCCGGGGGGAAAAACTACTATATAGCCATGTTTCCGGGGGGAAAGATGGCTAGGGGGAAAGGCTACTATACGACACCGCGATACGTATCGTGATACAGAAGACCTTAATACCCGTGTTTAGGTTCATATTATAAAGTCCAGAAATAATTCATTTATTTGTACAATCTTTCAAATTACAATTACAGAAAGTCTAAAAATCGTTGTAAAATGTGAAAATAACGGCATCTTACCTTCCAGACATGATTAATTTTTATGTGCCTTAAAAGTGAAATTTTGTTTTTCTAGCATATTTTTAAGAAAAACATTGACTATTTATTTAAAATCATTGTAAAAATTGTTTGCAAAAATATCACGATGTTATCGTGATATTTTGGGGGAAAAATCGTGATATATCGCGATTCGAAATTTTTAGCGATACCCATCCCTAAAGGAAATCTAACTTTAATTGGTATTTCTAGTAGATATAATAAGTCAGTATCATTCATAATGCCAAAATGATTTTGGTTTAAGGTCCTCATTCCAGTTCCTCATTACAAAGTTATATTTTAGCCAAAAATTTACGGAAAAAAAAAACACTCTCAAAGACAGACTTTTCTCTTATTTACCCCAAAACAAATTTACCAAGGGGCATTATCAATGTGAACAGATTGTTTACCTGGAGTCAAGTTACCAACAGAGCCAAAGAGGCTGAGGAGAGCCTGAATAAAGTCAGCGGGGAGTTCTAGGGAGAGCGTCAGATTAGCTGGGGACTCTGTCACCGGGATAAAGCCAGCATCACTCACTTGACTATTATCTACCACCTCCTCAAACACACCACTCTGTGGAGAGTCCACATACGAGGAATTCAAGCTCTGGTCCAGCTTTGACACATTTTGTAAAGAAACACTATCATTTGCTGGCTCATCTTCTGCGATAGCTACCAATTCCTGCAGGATCATTCTATTGAACTCTTCATCTTCTATAAATATCTCATCTCCTTCATTGCCTCTGGAAAACTGCTGACAGGTACGGATGTTGGACTCATAAGAGAGCATCCTTTTCTCAGAGTTTGCAATCAATTGATTTTCGATGTCTTCTTTGGTTGCAATATTTGTGTCTTCCAAGTATTTTATACATATGTCAATTAACAAGGCAGGTTGATTAGATTGCTCATCCACACACATGCTTGAAGAACTTCGCGATCTGGCAGGGATAGTTGGAGATTTTGGCACATGCTGTACCTTAAATATAGAGTCTAAATATTTATTTTTGTCTTCTTGGCTTAGCGAAATGTCATGAAAATTCCAATCCAAAATAATGTCTGCCGCCCATTCTACATTATTATCACAACTCTGTAAAACATCTTTCAAGTCAACTTCTGGGATTGTTGGAAAACTGTTCTTCAAGAATTCAATGTCTGCTTCTAGAAAATCCTCTGTCATTGTACTGCGATGCACTGTCATAACATTTGAGCTTTTTGAATTTTTTTCTGAATATTTATTTGATGAATTAACTTTCCATTCCTTGCCTTCAATAATCACTACATTACAAGGTTTTTTACTGCTGTCTGTTGTTTCCCTGTTAAGATCATGCATTATGTTTAGATCGTGAGGTGTTATCTCCGTCTCGGAATCCACTTTTATCACTACATTACTGTCAATAACACTGAGTTTTTTCTCTATATTGTCACTTTTCACATCGTCGAGGCTGTCCACTTTGATAGCAGTCCAGTCATTTACAGCTAGCTTAGCCCTGTCACTGTCATTAAGTAGTGGGAATCTAGCAGCCATTTTCCTCTTACTGTTCTTTTTAAGTGACTTTGCTTTATCTTTCTCGTGAACATTTTCATCTTGTAATGATATCTTGTTAGCTTCACATGCTACTAAGCTTGCTTCTTTAGAAGAAGACTCCCTGGCTTCTTTACTTCTCTTTGGAGCTGATGTTCGAGACTCGGTGGGAGAGCCAGCTGTAGTTGTTGAGAGGTTGGAAGTGTCTAACATTGGATCTGTATCCTCAACCTTGGAGTTCACAGCACTATTTATGTTCTGTATTAGACTTTGTGCATCAGAATTCTCTGCTACTTTAGCTTCAGTATTGTCTGAAGCCTGGCTATTTCTTTGTGAATGACTTCTGATCTGTCTCTGTTCAAGGGGTTCTTTCTTTTCCCATGAGTCACTGGAAACCACAATATCAGTGTCAGTATTTTCCTGTTTTGACCAGTACAATAGCTCAGATGCCTTAATGTTGTTTAGTTCTGATGTAACATTACTTTTTGGTATAGTTTCAGCCATCTGGTCTTTGTCATCTGATTCAATATTATCCTTTTGTTGTACTTCTTTATGTGTTGAATTATCCCCACTCCCATTGTCAGGTTTTAGATCCTTATCTAAGTTAGCATTTTTGTTGATATTCTTTTTCTTGCTTCTCTGATCCATGGCTGTATCCCAAACCACTCTAGTCTTAGACATAGTTATTTCTCTGAACTCACTTATAACATTGCCTTCATCAGCAGAATTCTGTTCCTTGATATCACCTTGTTGATTATCACAACTTGTAGATAATATTTTAATTTTTTCTTCTATCATTTTTTCTACCTGCATGTGCTGGGTTGGATCAATGTCCATGAAAAGGATCCAAGATTTCAGTTCATCAATGATCTTATCTTGGTCCAGGTCAGTATTCCATGAGCTCCCCACATTCTCTATAATTAGGCTCTCCACTTTCCCCTCTATATCTTCTCCTGCTGTGTTTGTGTCTGTAATGTTGGCTGTGGAGGTACACACTGTGAAATCTTCCACAGTTTTGGGACAAGTTTGTTCCTTCTGTCTAACACCTTGAGAGACAGGTGGTGACATGAGAGTTTTCCGTTTAGTGATGATTTCCAGTTGTTTGTGTATGTTGCTGGGTGACATTGCCACATGAGACCTAGCGACATATCCTATGGAGGTAGGGATGGGACTCTGTCTGCTATCACTTAGCTGATCAAATTCCTTCTCCAATCTTTTCTCAGAATCAGTATCACTACCAATAGTGGAGCACTCACGACCAGAATCACCACTGTTTTTCCTGAATTTGATTGAGCTTTCACTCTCCTTGAAGTCCTCCGGCCTTGTCAAGAAAACCTCCTGGTCCAATGAATCTTTGCGTGGAGAATTAAATGGACTTCCCCTTCCTGGCTGGGAATTTCTGAGTTCAGGAAAATCTGCTGCTGAAAACTCTACATCCTTTGGCTTATCACCATTTTCTCTTTTAAAAAATATCAGTACTTCACATTAAACAAATTCAAATTGAACTTAAAGAACATAAACTGCCTAATTTAAGAATTCTTCTAATGAACACAAAGCACTTTCATATACAAAAGTCACAAAGACTGAAGTCACTTAACCCTTTCAACACTGTAGACCGATACATCGGTCTGATAAAATTTTGTCTTGGAACACGGTAGACCGATACATCGGTCTCAGACACTAAACTGAAAGTCAAACGTTTATTCTTAGAAATAGAAAGTGTTCTCTGCGCAAAATCTTTCGCTATGAATTATGGGTAGAATGATGTAAACATCCGTTAACAAAAATGGCGGCCCACATGGCGAAAACTACGAAAAAATAAGGAAAATTAGATGATTAGTAAAGAAAACGAAGAAGAAAGCAAAATGGCGGTAAACGACGAAATGTCCGATCTTTCTGGCGATGAAAGATTTAATAAAATGAGGGAATTAGACATTATAAATGTTTCTAGACAACAAATACATGAGTTATTAACAATGCTGTGAAATTTTGTCGGTCGAAGATGACTTGGAATCGGAATATCAAGGCTCCTTAACAAAGGATGTTTTCCACGCGCCAGACTTCTTCCGATGTTCTGAAACACCCCGTTTTATTTATTGATAATTATGGTCTTGCTTTTTGATAAATTTTGACATATTGCATATCATTTTACTCGGAAATAATTTCTCTTTTAAACGATGGTAAGAACATAATTGATTTTGAAACTTCATAGCAGCAAATTTATTAAATTATTGCATAAGATCTGTTCTAAAATGTAATTATGAATTTTATTAGTGTTTTTGACTTGATAAATAATTTTGTATATATATAAAATTTATATCATTTAAAAGAGAAATGCCTCACCTTTCTAATGATGTGTCATTTATTAAAATATTCAAAGAAATAAAGAAGTTATAGTATTTTTTGTGACGGAAGGTGAAATGTTTAGTGATGCCCCAAGTTACTCAGTGTACCAGGGGTTGGTTGATAAAAGTTACTCAGTGTTGAAAGAGTTAAGACAAAAACTTATGATTTAGAATTTTTTGTTACAGTTTTTGTCAATTATTTTCTTTAACTTAATTTTTTTTCCTATAATTATACAGGTATTTTATTCAAATTCTTCACATTACATACAGGAGATAAAACAATAATAAAACAAGGTCACATAACAAACACTTACATTTTAGTTTTCTTTACAGGGGAACCCAGGATCAGTTCTACTGTTAAATCTCGTTGGTACCTTTCTTTCATTTTTTGAATATGTTCTTTTGACACACCATGATCATTTCTCCTAATAAAATTTCAATTATTTTGTTTAAATGACCTTTGCACAACAATCTATTTAAACAAAACCAAATTTTCTATGTAAAGTCAAACCTACACATCTTTTATTACAATCCTTTGGGTTGGCACTTCATGTAACAGTCAAGGGATAAAAAGTTCTTTAAAACTTATTCTTTCTAGTATTGACCTTTAATCATAAATATTTCAACAAGCAAAATAATGAAGATATTTTTAGAATAATTTTCCCTACCTTGCTAACTCTTTCACAGAATATTTCCATGGTGTATTGGGTTCTAATAATTCCATTTCATATGACAATGCTTTACCCTGCAAGAAATGGTAAAAGATTAACATGCTTAGCATCATAGGCCGTTGGGCAGCTTTTGGAAGAGATATGATTGTAGAAATTTGACTAGTTGCATGTGGACATTGTTGGAAATTGAAATTCCTATAGAACTAGTCAATTAAATTTTTGATTATTTTGATTGACAAGCTATCATTTTCTTACCAGTTTTAGATATGGCTTGATTTCCCAGGACTGAGTATTTGTGTTGTCTATAATGACAGGTGTACACCCCTTCTCCATCGCAGCAGCAGCTATTATCAAAAGATATGTATAATTAAAATATCATATCTACATTGCATTGTATATCAATAAAATGTACTTCTTTTGACAAAATAAAGTACCGGTATGAAAAGAAAAAAAAAAATAAACACACCTTTTTGTAGCTATATATTAACAAGAAGTGCTCAGTCTGGCCTGTGTCTATTGCAGACAGACTTGCACAAGAGGTAGACTTGAAATTTATATGTAAACCCTTATCTAACAAGAAATTTATTACTATCTTATGAGTTATATATCCTCTAATTGTTTTAAAACAAAAACAATACTCTGATTATTTTAAACCCACTTCAGTAGTCTCTGCATGTTCGACATTGTACCTCTCCAAACCCTCTGACCTTGTACAAATGTCCTTGGTGTGGAGTCAAGAATCATCATTCTCTGATCAGAACAATCTTTGTGGCAAGAAGATTCTGAGTTTATAGGTAGTTTTTTTTTGTTATTGCTTAAGTAAAATGTATCTGATATTATAATAATTTACATAAAAATCACAGATGTGGAAATTTATGGATGTTTTCATAATACAATACACAATAACACAGCTTTTAATGTTTAATACATGTACATGTATATCTTTAATCTTAAAAAAAGCATCATAGAGTAAAAAATAAACATTAATCTTTAATGTGTCATTGACAGTGTGTGACTTAGAGAAAAAAAAATTAAATTGATTGAAGTACTGAAAAAATAATGAGTTTGGGGGATTTTAACTGGAGTAATCAGAATTATTAGTTATTTTTAAGTCTATTTAATTTCAGGAATGAAAATTTTTTTTTTTTTTTTTCTTTCAATATTTTTATAATTTACCTCTTTTGTGATTCCATTCATGAGCTTCTGTAAGTTTACTGACATCAAAGCTGTATGTTTCATTCTCCCAAAAATAAGCATCCGTACTTAAAATTTGTCCATCTCCAACAAGCTGCCTATGAACATATATTATAGTTGTTTTAGCATATATTTATAGTTGTTTTAGCATGATTTCAGTTGTTTTAGCATGATTTCATTGCAAGCTTTTTAGAAAAAAAATTTACAGAAATTTAATATTATATCAAACAGAAAAATAAACAGGAGGCTAATGGCCCAATAAGCTCATCTGAGTCACCTTGACTTGGTTATTCTTCAGAAAGTGACCCGGCCCTACCACACTGGTCCAGATTTAAACAAACCCTCCCTGATCACTAATCATGATCTTGCTCTTCTTGAGAATTTTTGAAAAAAATTCTATGCCCCCGTAATCAAGATTTGGGGGTATATAGATTTTGTCTTGTCAGTCCGTTTGTCTGTTCATCTGTTTATCCACAAAAACTTGAACCTTGCCTATAACTTTTTATTGGGTAGGGTTATAACTTTTACATTTCACAGATGTATTCAATGCAAGCAGAAAGACTGGCTTACCTTGCTAATGTAGATTTTCCACTTCCCGGAAGTCCCCTTAAAACTACCAGCACTTTAGCGCCACTCGCAATCCTTTGCCTCACCCTCTCAATCTCCCTCTCATTAGCCTCAGCTGAAGTTTTACTACTTCTTTGGACAGGTAATACTCCACCTGGGGGTAGGAAAGGAGGAGCTCCTCTTGGTTCTGGAAAATTGGGGAAATGCTGCATCCAAGGAGGCATTCCCCTAGGAAGAGAGCCCCTGCCTCCTCTAGGTGGCCAAGGTGGACGCATCTGCATACCAAAAGGAGCTCGTGGTAGGCGAAAGCCTGGTGGAACAAACTGATTGGGAATTCGAGGCTGTTGAATAGGTATCCCCCCATCTACAGGTTTCCCCATTTTTGGCATCACAAAATGAGGCTGTGTCCTATCAGATTGCTCATCAGCTTGTTCAGCATCATCTTCTTTTTGCATTCTTGGCACAAATTCTTTTGCAGTGACAGAGAGTTCAAAAGATAAAACTGGTAACTGCATTTCTGCTGAATTTGGCCTTTCAACTGCTTCACTGCTGTCTACACTTAACTGATCAGAATGGTCTTCAAAAACACTGCTCACTTCTTTCACCTGATCTGATTTACCTTGATTTTGGCTTGCTCTATCAAGTCCATTTAGATTACTCTCTTTTATCAAACTATCAATGTCAAATTCTCCTGAGTCGTGTCTTAAATTTAAGGTACTTTTATTGGCAAATGAATATCTTGAAGTTCCATGTGCTGATGACTGGGAGAAATTTGACAACACATAACTATTACTTGATTTGTTTCTGTCATTTGAGTTTTGTGGCCATAGAGATGATACAGGTGCAATACTTCCTCCCAGTGTTTGAGATATGTGATGTGGTAACTGCTCTGTACCAAGCATTGGACATTTCTCTTCTACTGAAGTAGGCATCCCATTGTCCTGAGAAGTGGTCAAATTGAGGGCACCTGCCAGAATTGAATGTCCAATACCTTCAGAAAAAGGAACTAATGGAGTGGATAATTTCTTTGAGGATGACTTAAAGTCCAATTCTTCCTCAAAATTTTCATCAATATCATCTAGAGAATTATGTGAAGACCGTAGTTTATTGGATTTTTGTGGATCAAATTGCACAAAATCTAATGATACATCCTCACTGCCACTATTATCATGAAATGAAGGAAAACTTCCTCCCTGAACCTCATCATACCCGGTGAGTCTCTCTGACCTATACTGAGGAAGTTCAAGCTTCGGTAATCCATTATAGCTTTCAATATTTCTTTCTTCTTCAGAATATTTAGATGGACTTACAAAACCACCAGGAGATAGTGAACTGTCCCTTGATTTTCTGTTTATTTTTTCGCCAATTACCCCCACATGCCTGGGGCTGGTTTGGACTGGAGTTAAACTGCCAGGAGAGGATGTACCAGCATTATACCCACTGGGGGTTGTTAATCTAATGAGTTCATTGCCCGTATTTACATTTGTAGTAGCATTTCCCACATGGTCTCTTTGTTGACTCACAGGTGATTTTTTTTTATCCAACCTTTGTGCATCTACAACATTTGGAGTGGACTCTCTTGAGTTTGGTCTGTCAGAACTTGGAAGTGAACCCAGTGCAGGAAACTCAGAGGGCATAAGGTTCTGTGTTGATTGATAGGAAAACTTATTTTTCTTATCCAAACACAAGACATCTCTAGCTATTTCAGTTAACTTGCTTTTTTTCTTGGTTGCATCAATCTGGCTTCCACACATATTACATAGTGTATCTATTGCTTTTTCCACTGAAACGAAATGAAAACAATAAATTATATACAATAAATGTAGGAAAGGCTCAATTCAACTGAAGTCATTTTTTCCAGTAATCTTGATACATGTATAGTAAAACTCAGTTATAAAGAAGTGACTGGGACTTATGAATTTGATGAAATTACTTAACTATATCTGTAATTCATTATATCCATATAAGAAACTCTTTAAATCTATACAACTGGGGATTCAAGATAACTTCGCTATATCCATGAATTCTCAATATCAGTGTTCGTACTGTATCATTTTACAAAAGGAATATCCAATTATTCAATTACTCAGGTAAATGTAATATCAATCCAAATTGAATAAAATACATGTTTAATTAAATTATCGGATACCATTTTAAAGTGGGGGAAAGCATTAAACAACAGGAAATTATACCCAAAGCAAGTGACATAAAAGCAGCAATGTTAATCAAAAGTTTTTATTTTGCTTAGGTCTGTAGTTCGCAGCTTCATTCAGTTCTGTAGCTAATAGATCTGTTGCTAATAAGTGCACTGTTATAACTGTACAGATGTCCAAAGTTATTTTGTGTATTCTTAGTAATCCATATATATGAGATGTTCAACATATTTTTATAGATTCAAAATTATTGTTAGACTGTTACTTGTCCTGGTTGTAGAAACCGAAAGCAGGTCGATTTATATGACGTAACAGATGGTTGAATAGGGAGATAGGTGATTAGGGAAATGTAAAGACACTGGTTATGAAAAATACTTTGATAACACACCATTCCATTCTAATTCTTGAAGGATGATAAACACCACATCCCCATCAACCTTTCCGTCAAACATATCTTGAACATGACGAAAAATCTGGTCGTTCACTTCCTGTTGTCTTTGAGAGCCGGTTAAAGGTGCTTGTGTTTTAACTTGATTGACCTCTCTGATCGGATTTTGTCTCTTCATTTCAAACACCAATGCTATGTAATGTCTGCATTCAAATTCATCGTCATCTTTGACGACGATAACGTATGTTTACACTATCCTCCCTCAACGTGGTCTGAATCAATCTATACTGCGCAGATACCATGCGCATGAAAATATCTCCAACTCGCATATAAAACGCGGCATCTGATTTGCTAATGTGTATGAAGTGAAAATTAATTAGTCACAATTCGTTAGTACTTTGCAAGAGCAATCGATAAGAAAATACCAGTTGCAAAAGAAAACAACAGTGATTTGTCTGAAAGTTTAACTTCTGATGAAGTCGAACAGCAATATACAGTTGTATTTATACTAAACTTTCTTTTTTTAATTGACCAATCAAACGTGCTCTTTTGTTGGGTGACGAAAATATTATTTAACCTCTCATATGGAGGAATAGTTGGCGCCGTTTGGGAGCTCTTTGTTGACATTCTTCAGAGTTAAAGTTATTTTGCTAAATAATAGGTAAAGGAATTTTAGTTAGTATCGTATAGGTGATAAAAATCATTTAGAAGCAGCAGGTCATTCCGGAGAAACATTTTGGTTCTTGTTCTTGGTAAAGCTGTTGAATTTTATATGCTTTCAAAATGGCCGAATAATTTTGATCTACAACATTTTAGGAACCAAATCTAGAGATGATGTGTCTTTATGAAAAAAATATTATTTTATGGTATGTTAACATATAAAAACGTATTAAACACTAATCGAATATGTAAGTTCAGAATTCATTTCTTCAAATATTTATGTGTAATTTACTAAATGTTGTGTAGCTCAAAGATAGGTCTGCTCCTGCTTAATATGTATACACAAGTTTAGTACCTTGTGGAAAGAAAGGGATGCATTGTCATACAGTGCATTCATTTCTTTCTCTTTCCACAAGGTATATAACATGACAGTTTCCTGTGGGTGACTTATAATCTCAGCGAGATGTCGTAGGGACTAAAATATTTGGTCGGACGTCCACTACGACATCTCAGTCCACTGCCACACAAAGTGATTAGGGATTTTTTGCTCAGATTTCGACCGCTTGTTTCAATCAATATGGGCTGAAATGAATTATCTGCTCGCTTCAACTTTTTCCTTTGAACATCCCTTTAAGTCTCTATCACAATAAAACTTTCCTTTCTTACCTTTAAAATGTTTAAATCCAACAAAATATAAAGTTGTTTATTTTTCCTATGTAATGTCCTATTCATTTAAACCTCCGATTTTGAAGAGTTCCACAATAGTCTGCTCAGAATTATTCGTTCTACTACTATTTCCTATAGGAATGAATATAGTACGAATTATTCAAAGCAGACTATTTTGGAACTCTTCAAAATCGGAGGTTTAAATGAATAGGACATTACATAGGAAAAATAAACAACTTTATATTTTGTTGGATTTAAACATTTTAAAGGTAAGAAAGGAAAGTTTTATTGTGATAGAGACTTAAAGGGATGTTCAAAGGAAAAAGTTGAAGCGAGCAGATAATTCATTTCAGCCCATATTGATTGAAACAAGCGGTCGAAATCTGAGCAAAAAATCCCTAATCACTTTGTGTGGCAGTGGACTGAGATGTCGTAGTGGACGTCCGACCAAATATTTTAGTCCCTACGACATCTCGCTGAGATTAGGTGACTTATTTTGACTCTCAAATAAATGATTCCATATGTTCTTTTTCCAAACCTCTATATGATTTGAAGCCATTTAATTTATTGATGCCTGGAAACTATAGTAAATAAAATTTTTTAGTGTAGGATAAAACCAGGAACCTTTTGAGTTTTCATTCTGAAGTGTATTGTGAAACCTCTTCATAGTTAGAATGATCTAACCATTTCTTTGGAAAAGCCCTCACCACAATAGATGATTTTCACATTTACAAAAATTATTCCTATTTTTGGGATAAATCCGGGGTCAAACGGCGTAAGGTACTGTATAATCTTACCAACTTTATGGGTCAGTATCTTGGAAATTAAATCTGTATGAATATGTTCATCATGTTCATTATGTGTTTCATGTTGCTCCATACTCTGGCAATACAGGTAAAGATCAAAATTATCTGTTAACGTTTGAAGATTAAAAATCTTAATTGGTAACTTACAAAGGACAAAGTGAGAAAAATGAGCGTTAAGCCGACAGCAGGAGATAACTCTTAGGAATGTGAAATTCGTCTATTAGAATATGTGTAAAAATATAAATGTTGATTTATCAGGTATGATGAACTTTAGAGTTGATCATTAAGTCTTTGCATTTAGCAGCTGTATGTACATTATTTTATTTACCTGCATTGACAACCATTGTGATATGTAACTCAGACAGGCATGTTTGGTGAATGCCTTCAAATAAACAAAAAATTTAAACACTTGGAAAAAACCCTGTTATTATTTCACCCTGAACAAAGTTGGGGACGACATATTGCGTTTGATGTATGTTTTTGTTGTCCAGGCTGTTTCTCGGAGATGGCTGGGACAGTATTCCCTTAAACATTTGTCATGAAACTTTTATTATTTAAGTGATTAGTAATTCACTAATTGTAGTTGTGCGATTCACATTTCAAATTTTCAAATAATCAATTATTGCCATGGAAACCAGTGGAAACTGAAAATTCTTTAACTTTGATTTTAAATCAAAGTACTGAAAGGACTGATACGAATTGATGGTTGTCCAAGCTTAGCTAATAGGTATTGTTTTAGTGATACAAAAAATGAAAGTCATGTCCAGTTCGGGGTGACATACGCTATTGCTTGCAATAGCAGACTTTCTAGTTTATGTTTCTTGTTATTACATTTTTACGAACATGTTGGATGGATTAATTAGTGGAGTTTTTAATCTAGTGCCTTGAATACAATGTTTTGAAAAACAAAGGGGCCATTATTGGCATTAATGTACTGTAACAGTAAAACTTGTTTAGTACGAACACGGATACAGCGAATTCACGGATATAGGGAAGTTTTTCTGGGTCCTCGGCAAAATTCTTGAAAAATCCTTGTAAAATTTTACAGATATAATGAACTCTGCTATAACGAATTTACGGATATAGCGAACTGATTTTGGGTCCCGTTGAAGTTAAATATAATGAAATTTACATCTTTATAACGAACTTTCAAAGATCCCAAAATTTGATAAATTGAACTGACTTATTTTTGTTCATGGAATTATATATATTATTCAATTCATAATAAAACCTTAGTTATCGAAGGTATGTTTTGTAATATTTGCTTCCCTAACATATTTGGGAGAAATACTTGAAGGAAAACATGCTTATTGCGAATTTGCTTTAATGGTTTTATTTACGAATTCGTTATACGGTTATTACGAATTATGGATATAGCGAATTAAATTCACAGGTCCCTAGGACTTCGCTATAACCAAGTTTTACTGTATTATAAAATTAAGTTTATTGGTAATAGTTATACCTCTTGAATACTTGCAAAACATGTTTTGAAAAAATTACTGATTGTCATGGCTATGTTTTTTTTTTTGCTTGTGGATTACAGATTTCTAAGTAAAATGCAACAATGACCAGTGTTGCAGGAAAAAAGGTGGTGTATCCATCTGGGTGTAAGGAAGTGAATGAAGAGCTTGGGAAAGATGAACTGGTTAGAAGACTCAAGGTAAACTATTTCTTGATTATCCTTACAATTGGTAGGAGACTTCCTCCTGTCAATAAATGAGGAGAAATGACTGGCTATGAATTATTTTTTTGTTTTATTTTTCTTGTAGCTCCTTGCCAGGGCTTTCCAAGATATGGGTCAGGATGACAATGAGCAGTATAGTGGATTAGCTTTGTACCTAGCCTCTGATTATTTTATGGATCATCAGAGTAAAGATGTGCGTTTACTTGTGGCATGCTGTATTGCAGATGTATTTCGAATCTTTGCTCCTGATGCACCTTACACTGAACCTGCCCAACTCAAGGTATTATACACAGGATACATGTACAAATGTATCTATAATAATAGGGAATATCTGAGAAATAATACCAGTGAACCCTCTTATACCGTTTTGTAATAATGCATCTTGTAAAATCTGTGGATTATCTCTTAGATTGTAACAGTAGGCATACCGGTAGTTTTCAGTATTAAATATTAGGACTGTCGATAAAAATTTTAAAAGGGAAAAGTAGCAAGACCACTAAAAAGTTTTTAAATAAAAGTTAATGTGAAATGCTTACTTAAGTTGACCTCTGTTAAGATTCAGGTTATTAAAAAAAATTAAGGTACATATACAAACACATACCAGTTACCAGTAATAGCAGATTGATTCAGAGTAGCATTGTTGACCCATGGGAGTCAAGTTGAATAAATGTATAAATTGTTTTTCAGCTTGCAAATTCTTTAGTAAGTTTTATAATTCTTGTTTCTGTTGGAAGGAAATCTTCATGTTCCTGATAAAGCAACTGCGAGGATTGGAAGATCCCGATGCTCCCTCATTCAAGAGATACTTCTATTTGTTAGAGGTAAAATCAAAAGCTTCGAATTCATTTATGTTTTCCTCATCAGGTCATCTTATTTTGGACATTTATCTTTTGATCTCTCCAAGAGATTGTATATAAATTTCCTACATATAGAGAGAAGATCTTGAAACAACAGGGTTCAACACTAACATTTTTAGGCTTTGGTCCGGCCGGACTAGTGCTTCTTTACTTTTACTAGTCCGCGAACTTTTATGAGTCCGTCAAAAATATAAAATAAATAGAATTACATTGCAATGTACTTTTTATGCTTTTGAAATAAACAAACCATTTACACATAAAATGTTTTACACCAAAATTCGTTGAAATTGTGCAATTAGGTACTACGGTCGTACTCTCGATCTTGTTCGTTTTTCTCTATACATGATTACATCATTCAAACATCCACATCTTTCTTCATACTAAGTCATGATCGGTAAAATGTTTAATTTCATACCAGTGAGTCCTATAGTTAAGCGCCAAATTGACTAAGAATTACCTAACTTCCCGCCAAGAAGCTAAAAATACATACAGGGTTTTCCAGTAAAAGTTGTCGAGAATTAAACATTGGTATATTTTTTTTTTCCCCCCCAGAAAACTTTGTTAGTCCGTTCGGACTTATTAACTAGAAATTTTATTAGTCTGAATGAAAATGTATTAGTCTGAGACTAACGGACTAACATTAATGTCAAACCCTGAACAATAAGGCTTACTTTAATCATTAAATTTAAATGATGATAAATTGACACTATGTACAATGTAGAAAAGTCAACTTCTCAACCAAATGTACAAAAGGGATTGGTGTTTTTATTTGTTGTTGAAAAAAGCAAGAAAAATATTCATATTTATGCCGCCCTTCGAAGAAGGGAGGGCATATTGCTTTGCTGCTCTCTGTCTGTCGGTCTGTCGGTCCATTTAGTTTCCGTTCACTTTCTTCACAACCGTTGCACATACTGAAATGAAATTTGATATACAGGTTAACCAGGTGAATATCTACATCAAGTCCTGTTTTGGATACAATCGCACCATTTTTGACAGAGTTATGCCCCTTAGACTTAGAAAAATTCCACTTATTTGCAGTTTCCATTCATTTTCTTTGCAGAGGTTGCACATATTGAAATAAAATTTAGTATACAGATTTTTCAGCTGAATATCTAAGTCAAGTTCTGTTTTGGGTACAAGTGCTGAAGTGCACCATCGTAGACTGAGTTATGCCCTTTTGGACTTTGGAAAAATCCAATTTGGGGGGAGGGGGCATAAGTGTTTTACAAACATCTCTTGTTTAATTCAGCTCTTATGAAAAAAAAAAATTCATTGTTTATGGATGATGCATTTATTTCTATCTATTAATATACATTTTCATTTGTCTATTTTGAATTTTTTTTTTTTAGAATTTGGCCTGG
>PRKT01000038.1:402757-428126 GCA_003671525.1 Saccostrea glomerata | reverse complement strand
GGGAAAAGTGGTATCCCATGACCTGGATTCGCTGTAGCCCTTTGCTGAAGAGATGGCCTGTGCTCCTCCGTAGTTTCACTACCATAAACTTCATCAAATGACTTGTAGTGCCCATCTTCACCTATTAAAAAAAGCATCCTTTTTAAAATTGAAATCTGTAACTTGTATTTCATGTATTATTCTATTCATATTTCAAATATCTACTATACTGATCTTTATTTTCTATAAAAATTATTTGAAAATACACATATATCATAAGCTGAAACTTTAAATACCAGGTACTCAGTATTGGGTCTGGAAATCGATGTAACTGCTCAAAAACCTCAGGAGGCAAGCGTGGCCTAGTACAGATAGAACAACTTGGATCAGCACATTTTTTAATGCAAAAGGAGTAAGACCTGGATGTAGTACAATGTTCTAAAAAGGCTTTTAACTCTGGCCTACAAAGTTAGAGCAAACTGTTTTGATAAATGTATGTACTGTACATGATCATTCTAAACTTCAGAACAAAAATTTATTTTCTGAATCAATACTTACTGTAAATCTTATGTAACGTCCGAATAGAGACACTACTTCTGATAAGCGCACTGAAGGCATAACACAATCAAATGAATCTGTTTTAGAGCGACCGACTTCTACAGTACAAGGGGATTAACTTTTCTGGGAAAGTGAAAAATTCCAAGTCCAACTTGCCCCGTTTCAGGTCTTCGTAAAATTCCCCCACTGAACAACTGTCGCTATACCCCCCAATTATACTCCATGGTAATATTATGGACGTTCCACTCACAATCTGAACTGATAACAGCGACTTGATTGATATATCCCGCGAAAAATCACGTTTTTATTGACATAGACTTTCATTTTATTCCGAGTCACTTAAGCGTTTGTTATTGTTTGGATAAAAGAAAAAACCTATAACGATAAGATACGAAAATTCCGGAAAAAATATAATGGTAAAAAAAGTTGATGCGGCTCTGATTTTACCGATGCGGCGGTGCCTGAGAAACAATTTATTAATTTTTTTTGGCCTAAAGAAAAATAACATAATTTTTTATCTGATATAAAATCTTTCCGTGAATTGTTAAGGGGGGACCTATGTCCGAAAAGTCTTTGTGTGAAATTTTCAAAACTTTGACATTTCTTTCCTGACCACTTGCTGTTAATTTTTAGGTATTAAAAACAATACCTTTATATGCTTATTTTTACACAGGAGCACATGCAAAAACAGTGTGAAATGCTAAAAATAGATTATTTTCAGAAATTATTGTTCTACTCCAAATATGCTCGAAAAAGAACAAAAAATGTCAAATCACATTCGAAATCAACATGAATTTAATTTATATGACTTGTATCTTTAAAATGAAGGCAAATTCATTGTAATTCTCCTCGCATGAAAAATTATTAAGGAGCACAATGTAAGTATCACCCCATTTTTCTTGTCGTATTTTTTACAATTCCGACATGCATAACAGGTAATATCTTAAAAAGTCTTTGTGTGAAAATGTTGTAATTCATATTTTTTGAAAGAAATGACCCCTCTCTTTATTTTAACAAAGAAAAAAGTATACCTTTATGATAAAATAAACGAGAAATATGACGTTTTCTTTTATTTTCCTACTCTTCTGTCATAAAAATTGACCTTTCTGCACTAAAAAAAGGTAAGTTAGCACTGACAAACATCTGAATATAAAACTATTTTGCAAAAAAACCGAGTAGTTTGTTTTGATAAGAAATAGTTTAAACAGATAAACTCTTTTCTTCTTCATTCTAATCATTCTGCCCCCCCCCTTTTCCCTGTCAACAACCAACACCTAATAGAACCTAGCAATGACTTTATACAATAAAATCTACATACACTATAAATCAATAAGTAAACATAGGTACACGTACATTTCTTAATTTTTTTCTTAGTTTTATCCAGAAAATACAATTAATGGTAATCATAAAATTAAACTTATTTCCCTAATTCAAGCCGCTGTCTTTGCTGAATTTTATCTTATATTTTTTTGCATTTTTATATCAGCATATCATGGAGGTATTTCTTCACAACTGAAATTGCTATGAATTATCAACCAAAGGAAGAGAATGCTTATATTAACAAACTCCATAAATCAAATAAAATGTTTTAAATGATGAAAAAAATTCTTTTTGTAAACTGTGTACGTTATTGATTAATAACAATGTTCTGCCTATAATCACAGTTGCAAAAGTTAGCGGGAAAAAAAACAAACGTCGCTATTGTGACGTCACATAACGCTGCTTTGACGTAGAACGACATAGGTCCCCCCTTAAGCTTACTTCATATTAAAATAATTTTTATTTTTACTTCTTTTTCTTTAGAGCATTCCATGAAATGTTGAAGAACAAAAATCTGTAAGTATATATTTTTTAACTTTTGAAGTGGTTAAAAAATTGTTTCTTGAAGCATTGTCAATTGTCCAGTTTATTTGTTTCGTATATTAATTTATTAAACTTTCTGTGCCCCTGTCATGAATTTGCTAAGGTAATAGAGGGGACATTCAGTGTTTTGCAGTTGGACATGGAATTTATATCACAAGTGGGACATGAATATTTAAAAAAAATTATCAGTGTAAAGAAAGAGTGAAAAAATATTGAAAATCCTTAATAAATCATGTTAAGGTAATTCACCTTAAATAGGAACTAATTTGATTCTGGTCCATTATTTAGAGTCATATTCTTTTTTTTAATGAAAGAGAGAATTTAAAAAATGCTGCTGATAAGAACAGCAGGGTCAAAGTGATTTAGGATAGTCTTCTGACCTATAGTCTTCTTGTTTTCATCTAGTGTGAAAGTTATGGTGTCCCAGTTGGTGGAAGTTATAGAGGTCAACTTGGAAGGAGAAAAAAACATTCCACTAAATCGCAGACTTGGGGCAATATCAAGTAAATGCCAAGTAGAAATTTTTATCAGAATAGAGGAAAAAAGGCATCAGATTAAAGATCCTAGCATTGATTTAATTATTATTAAAGAAAATACTGTATTTATTTGATAAATACGTAAAGATTTTTGGGTCTCTGCATCAAGGTATTTAACATTTGATGTCAGGTATAGAAACTGTTCGGTATTATGAATAAATTAGATAAAATCTTTCCTGGAGAAAATGCTTGAAAATAACAGCACTTCTCTTTCATTTTTAGAAACTCTGCCAGAAACGCACAAAGCCACTGACCATATGAAGAAGTTTGCCATGCTAGTAAAGGAAGACAAAAGAATGCGTCAATTTTTGAAGACTTTACTTGGACCAGATTGCACCTCTCAGAAAGCTCAAGATTTAGTAGTAAGTCTTTCAGTCAGGAAAGCAATAACTTCAGCATTTAGAGTAAATGTTCTTCTTTATAAGAGTTGTTGGGGGGACCTGTAGTGAAATCGATCGCTAGTTCTTGTATTCCAACCTAACACTGTGACTTTGACCTTATGAATTTTATTGGAGAAGAGCCCCCATGTTCATTATAACAATGCTTAGTTTATATGGCATAGGAACAAATAAAAGATCTTTGAAGAATTAATTCCAGCTTAATATAGGAATATATTATATATTATATAAATTTTAAAATACCGTATATCAGGATTTTTCCGCGTGTATCCAATTTCCGCTTTGTTCGCGGATTCAAGTTTGTTCAAATCATGACCCCCGGGGGTAGGGCGACTTTTGGATTTAAACTTTTCAATAGTATTGTAAACCAATTTCTACTTTTTCCTAGCCACAATGCTCGGGTGAGAGATGTGGCCCATGGGCCTCTTGTTTTACCATTTCGTCTGCATTAAATTAGATGGGGGAAGCATTTGTTATTCTAGAATTTTATTTTTGAAAACGAATAATGGGAATTTCTCTTGATGGTTAACCTGGAATATAGCAACTTTTAAATTTACCAAATGTATTAAACCCCCACAAAAATTACCAGTAGTGATTTCACAGTAACTTAAACCAAAAACATGGGCCAGGAAATCTGTAATATCAATTTGCTTGGCCTAAAATAGGATAACGTATGTTCAATATTGCATTATTGATTTGTCATATGTTTCATAGATGGAAGTGCCACTGCTTAAAAAATCAATACAGGTAACTTGCTTAATGGTGTTAAGGTTTTCATTGAATATGGTCTTTTAAAAATTATTTTCTTTTGACAGATTTAATGACATTAGTATTTTGGTGCGTCAGTGTTGTGTTTCACACTCCCAGTTTCTTCTTCAATACCACCCTGAGCTTTTCAAAGACATTGTAGAACAGTTAAAAGTTCGTCAGCATGATCCTGAAGAGACAGTAAGGATGGAGGTTGTCAATGTCATTCTGACCGTCGCTAAGAATGACTTCTCAGTATGCACCGAGGAATTGCTGAGCTTCATCAAGGAAAGGACTTTGGACAAGAAGGTTAGTTTTGATCAATTTTAGTCAATAAAGTTACAGTGTCTTTAAAACCCTGTATATTTGTATCCCCAATCACAAATTTATGATTTTTGACCATGATCATCAAATTTTCAATGCAGTTTGGTCCTTGTAAGAAGATGCCCCCTCTCCTTAGTTTTATACTAGACCTGCATCATAAACATTGCTTTACACAGAGTGGTCACAGTACTATGGTGACCCCATTTAATTTCCAGGGTTCCTGCTTTACTGTATCTATGTAAGATTTCTGATCAATATTTTGGAAACTATTTGATTGAAAGTCATCTGTCTTCATACATGTACATTGGTTAGGTGCATGTATGTCACAATTGGCTCATTCTAAATTAAGTGATAGGTTAGGAGAACTTTTATGTTTTTTAAAACAAAAGATGTTGTATTGAAGTGTTGTGTGATTGTTATTGTCATTTTAGTTTCAAATCCGCCAAGCTGCACTGCTGGGCCTTGGACAGCTGTACAAAAGATTTGTTTTAGCTGAAGAATATGACAAGGCAAATGTTGAAAAAATAGCCTGGGTTAAAGACAAAGTCTTTCATGCGTATTACCAGAGTAACAATGAGGACAGGTGGGTTCTAGATTTCTTTAAAAATGCTTCTGTTTGGACAGTATTTGTTCTTAGAATGACATTTCTTACTTGCTTTGTTTCAGACTGCTTGTTGGGTGTGTTTTCAGTACATACTTACTTTCTTTCAGACTGTTGGTTGAGCGTGTTTTCAATACATGCTTAGTACCCTATAATGCTGAAGTGTCTGAAAGAATGAAGAGGCTGTATTTGTTGTATGCTACAATAGATGATCATGCTGTGAGGTAATTCATATTGAGAGACACTTTCTTAACTCTTACCGCTCACTGGGTTTTTTTTCCCCTACTAAAGATTTTTGATAATTGTGTTACATCCAATTCCTTCATAGGCTTAAACAATTGTTAATAATAAAATCACTGGGACTTTGAAATAGTGAAAATTTGATTCGCGTAAATTTAATATACTGATTTAGGTTCTGATTCACGGAAAAAACATGACGCGGAAAAAACCTGATATACGGTATATATAAATACAAATATATACTAAGTGTATGGTTAAAGAAGCAAGAGGTTAAAAAAAAAAAAAAAAACTATTATGAATATAGTTGTTAGGCAAAGATCCAGTCTCATGATTTACTCTCACACATGTTCTATATATAAATGTACATCTTTTGTGTCAGAAAAATATGTCTCTCATTTGAAACAAGGGACTTAAACCGTAAAAGCAAAGTTAGAATGTAATAAAGTAGCAGCATGGATGCATTTATTGCTGTCTATAAGAAATATGGATTTTTATTGAAATATTAATTGACTACATCTCTTATCATATCCCTTATGTCCATCAGCAATGAACTTGGTGTCTGGTCAGTGTTTTATTTCAGTATTGTTTTATTACGATTTTTTCGATCCACACAGTGTAGATTAAAGCAGGGCTAAGCTCTCTGTTAAGTTTTCAATGCACACACAATTTTTTTCACTGTCATTGTTCTCTTCCAAATAGAAAGAGGTATTGAAGAAACTTGGTGGCCCTGGTCCTGGACAGCATAATTTGTTCTACAACTCCATCAAGTCTCTTCTGGAGCGAGTAGCCCCTGTCATGTTTGATGCTGCGGCCATTGAAATGTTGGTTAAACACGTGGATGAGACTGTTAGGGGACTTGGTATAATCACTGACGGAATAGATGCTGCTGCTGAAAAGGGAGTCAGACTTCTTGTAGTAAGTGAACTGTATCCAGTTTTATGTTGTTTAATCTCAAACTATTTTCTTGTTATGGAATGTGAAAGTACACTAATTTTAAAATATCAAAAATTTGCATGTTAAAGTATGCTTTTTAACACATAAATCTTTCATGCTGTCTTTTGACCTTCTCTTTCATAATTCTAGTAGTCAAACATTAGAGAGATAAAATAAAATTTAGATTAAAAAAAAGGAATTGAAATGCCCCAGCACAAATACAGCTTTTTGTATACAATATCCTGCCATCTGTCCTTCAAGAAACCCATTGAAAAAAAATTTTAAAAGACCTTATAAGCTGATCTTTCTTGGTGAAAGCTTCAAATGATTTTTACATGACCTTCCTTTTGACCTTGAAAACACTTATCTAATTTTGTGTTAAGTTCAATTACCAACAAAAAAAAAAACTTTAAAAGATATTTTCATAAAAAATCTTTAATACATGTAGGTAAATGCAATTCAACTGTGACATCATAAATTAATTACATTCTTGTGACCTTGACCTCATCCCTCTTGACTGTAATGTGTGTATCCTTTTGTTTCATTATTATGAACCATGAGCAGGATATTCATGCCTTAAAGACAATTTTCTTCTTTATTTTCACATCTTAGAAGAGTTACAAATTGCAAATTCTTGTGGTATTTTTATTCAGACTGTTAGGCCATTTGAGATTGTCACCATTTTAATGAAACCTATCTAGTAATTCGACATTGATCAGATACAAATAAGTTACAAGGAACATGCATGTTAATCAGTTGACAATGTCTTAACTTTAGAATTGAATGTTTTAGGCACTGTCCAGTGTTTACCCACAGTACTTCAAAACAGAAGAGACATATGAGTTGCTCTTGTCTTTCCTGAAACATGATGATGAAGCAGTGGGTAAGTACAGTCAATACAAATACTTACAGGGACAGCTGTATGTCTGGATATGATTTACAATGGGGGCAATTTCCAATATTTGCGGCAAAAAAAAATCAAAATTAATACAAAATAAACCTGATTTGAGTATTTGGATAAATTTCAATGTACAGTACGTTATGAGTGGGTGTGGAATCCATTTCCAGATGAAATATTAAGCATGATCCTATAAATTGTGTTTCCTAAGTTATGAACTACTATAATGGTTTTTTAAAGAAGTTGTGTATATTGTTCCTCACCTGGGAAAGAGCTGGTCCATAAGCCATATGGGCACATGGTAAAAAATGGTGCAGTGAAATAATTGCATGCTGCATCATGCTAAGCATCCATAAACAAATTGCAAAATCTGCCTATGTGTTTTTTAATTTTATGCTTCTCTTTGTTTTCTTGTAGCTGATCTTACCATACAGATTTTCATCAATGTTGGAAAACATCTACAATCAGAGCACCCAAATATTTACACGTAAGTTCTGATGCTGTTCAGTCTAGGCTTTATTATGTTCCCCAAACGGAGTTTTGGAACATATTGTTTTTACTCGGTTTCTTATTATTATTATTATTATTCTTTTTGCCCACACACACACACACACACACACAAATGGACAAATGGTTTGTATTTAGCATCTAGCCATCTACCATAATTTTGAACAAAATTTTGTTAATGATGAGCAAGAGTGCTTCTTCCATAATAATGAAATGTATAACTATGGGTTCTGGTGTTAGGAATTTAGGATATAATTCTATTGAGTTTATAATGAAAGTAATAGGGAATACTGTCTTTCATACTAATAGTCTTTCAAAATTTCTTCCACAACAGCTGAGCGATAGGTCATATTTTGACATACTCAGTTTTGTAGAATCAGTTTTTATCATGATGGTATCAAAGGGTAGAATGGAGCCTAAAGTAGGTTAAAGTATTTAATGGGAAATATCTTGACAAATCTTCTGTTAAAGTCTCAGATGAGCATTATGCCTATAGACCTTTTTGTTAAAATGCTTTAATTGTTGTAGCAAACCAGAGTTGGCCAGACTGAGACTCCAGGCAGGATGTTGTATGTTGAAGCTAGCAGAATACAAATGTTATGGAGATTTAATCACAAGGGAACAATTTCAGGCCTTAGCTCTACTAATGAATGTAAGATCTTTTAAACAGTTATAAGTGTTTTATGATCTGCTATCATATGTACAAAATTCTAAATTTTCTGAATTAGTGTATAAAACCTGTTAAAGCTAGTTGCTTTACTCTCAATGAAGAAAACTTGATTTACAGGATAGCTGTTATCGTGTGAGGCTCAACTTTGCCTTAAAATTGAACAAAGGGTTGCTTGTTCTCCGACTTCCGTTGGAGTATATGAGTATATTTAGTCTTGCTGCAAATGATCCACTGAAGGAAAGGAAATTACAAATTAAGAACTTCCTACAGGCAAACATATCAAAAAGGAGGGATTATATCAAGCAGAATCCGTCCATTGGAGGTATGTATTAACTTCTCAAAATTAAAGATTTCAGATTCCTTTAGTGTCTTTTTCACTTATTGTTTATGCCCCCCCCCCTTTTCAAAGAAAGGAGGGCATATTGCTTTGCTGCTGTTTGTCAGTAAGTCTGCCTGTCAGTCCATCAACAGTTTCTGTTCATTTCAAATTCTTTTTTGGGCGGAACATTTGAGCAATTTTCTGCACCTTGGACTTGGAAAAATTCTAGTTATTTGCAGTTTCTGTTCATTGTCTTTGCAGAAGCAGGAGTTGCACATACTTAAATGAAACTTGGTACAAAAATTAATCATAAAAATATTTAGGTCAAGTTCTCTTTTGGGTATTGATCAATTTTTGACAGATTTATGGCCGGTTGCGTATCTCGGATCTAAACCTACGATCAGTGATTCCAGGTTTAAATCCAAGTTTTCGCGTTGCACGCATGTAAGGATTGGCTGAGTACGGCTCAGAATTACGGTAAATTCTGAACCTGGTGTAGGGGTGGTTTAAACCCAGCTAAATAATGTTTCCATGGATTTTTGGGTAGAATATTTCGATATTTTAAAATATTTCGATGTTTTAGAAATGTTTTATGGTAATGATGATTGCCTCCATATATTTTGCAGTATTAAAAAAGCTACTCTACAAGAAAATTTTTATGGCCATATTGCATGGGGATTTTTCTTTTTGCACAAATCTTCAACGGCTGTTCAATGTGCCGTTTTAACACTGATGTAGCTGTAGTATAAAGTTTTGGAAGTACTTAGAGTTAGAGGCTTCAAATACAAGTGATAGGTTGTACAATTTATCAGAAGAGCGATTCAAGGCCCTTGGGCCTCTTGTTAAATATACTAGTATCCTTTTAATTTCCAATCAGTTACTAGTATATTAAAATCTTGTTTTAAAGTGCTATAATATTAGAAAACATATTATCCTTCAACATTTTATATAAAGTAAGTCAAGATTAGGTAAACTTTACTCAGTTTTATAGCGTGCAACAGAAATGCGACTCAGGTAATCCCGACTCAACTGGGGTTTAAACCCGGCTTACGTGATCCACGGATCAACCACTGAGCTGTACTTATCTGAGCCATAGATACGCAACCGGCCATTATACCCCTTGGACTGGGGGGGAGTGTTAACAGCTGTATTTTATAATAATCTCTTGTTTATAATGGTGAATGTGTAAGTAAGTGTTTCACTCACATGTATATTTGCATTTTCAGCTCGACTGTTTCATTTCATGCCAGAGTATTCCATACCTTACACAATTCATCTGCTAGCACATGATCCAGATCTTCAGTCTCATGAGCATGTAGAAGTCCTCAAAAACATCAAGGAGTAAGTTTATCATATAACAAAGTCTCTGACCTCTCATATAGTAAGCTGAGTGATAACTGGGGTTGTTTCAGAATTGTAATTGCTGGGATTTCAGCAGGAATTACTACACACCAACTACAATGTAGTGTCTTTAGTTGCATGTTTAATAACAAAACTCTGGGAGGGGGAGAGAGAGTTTCTAAATGAGTGTCTGGAATTAACATGAACAAATTACTGTTTACTAGGTAATACAAATAAGAAAGATGTGGGAGATGGAATTAATTTGAACATATTACTGTTTTCTTGGTAATACAAATAAGAAAGATGTGGGAGATGGAATGAAATTAAGTATTGATAATCACAGACGGCCTGTTAACACCTTTCTTTTAACTGGTTTTCTTGACAAGTGTTACACTGTTACTTAGTGTTGAATTTCTATTTTATCTTAGGTGCCTATGGTTTATAATGGATCCCCTTATCAGTAAGAGTGAGGACTGCAATTATTCATTCTTCAGAAAAATGTTAGAAAACATTAAGCAGTGTAAGGATGCTCAGGATCCAGAGGATGAAGCGACAAACAAGGTCAGAGTTCACCACATCAATGATGATGTCAGTATGAAGCAGCAAATCACGTGTCTGTCTTCAAATGATCAAGATATATATTTCATGGTGTTGCAGATTTTTATTGGGGACCTGATATTTCCTGGGAATTTTGCAAAAGAATTAAAGATCTCTGTACTATAACACTCTTAATTGTAATTATTGTAATTAATTGTCTGTCAAAGTACTTAGTTGCTAGATAACCAGCCTTTCATTTTTAAAATGAATTTGATATAAAGTTATCAAGATTAATTTGATTTTGTTTAAAAAAAAATTCTTCAAAAATCTATTTTCAGAGTGTCATGTCTCACAAAGATGGCAGATCGTTGCAATTTTTTTTTCAGTGTAATAAAAAAATGTGTCTCTTAAATCAATAAAATATGAGTGATTTGGCACCTTCTCTGAAAATAATCAGAAGGGGGCATTTGTCTTTCTAGTTGTAGTAGTTAAATTGATATACTTTTTTCAGAAGCTGTATGCAGTCTGTGATCTTGCATTAGGTCTGCTTGTGAGTAAGGCCACACACATAACTTTAAAAGACACAAATCTGGAACCAGTCCTACCTGCCAAGTGTTTTATCAAACAAGCAAAGGTTTGTGTTACTTTAATAGCCAAGGAAGTATTTGTTGGAAAGTACCGTATAACGGGTATTTTTTACGTGCTGCTAATTTTTACTAATTTTTACGAGTTTTATAAATCCGTAAAATTTAAACGCGTAAAATTTCACATAAATTATAGAATGGCTCGTGTAAATTTTCAACATCGTATGTGTAAAGGTAATGCTAATTGTCATTAAGCTCACTCCCTGGAGGCTAAATAATTAGTATACTGTTGGTATTTTGAGCACTTTTAAGTCAATCATTAATTAACGTGTATGAATTATACAAACATCGTCAATTAATTATTCAGTTAGACCTACCTGGTTTCTTTTTTTTGTATTTTTTTTTTGTATTTTTACGAGACGCATGGAGACGCATGGATTCTGATTATGACTTAATAATTACAGGTCTTCCAATTATACCCAGGCCATGTTTTCAATCTTTGACACTTTCTTCTGTTTCATGTGCTTTGAATAAAACTTCGACTTCTTAATACACTGTACGTGTATACTTTCACTTCAACAATGATAGTTTGAGTTGTCTCTCTTGTTTTTGGTAAATCAGACGAGCACGTGGTGTGCCTAACATGTTTTATAAAACATGAATAAATGAAGGGTACATGGTTCGTGTATGTAAAGGTAAATGATAAAAAATGTAATTTCTTGCATTGTTTATATTGTTATGATTTAGTAAATATCTCTCTCTTTCTCTCTCTCTCTCTCTCTTACATCGGTTTTCGGACACATTATTTGTACGTAAACACATTCAAAGTGCTAACAATCAGTGATCTGGAATTTTACATCTTTTAATTTTTACGGACATGTTCAATTCGTAAAAAATTAACGCGTAAAAATTTAAATCACCCTTTTTTGACCAAAATTCGTAAAAATTTACAGCAGTAGAAATTACCCGTTAAACGGTATTTATACAAGACATAAACCTGTACATACTGTAGGTGATACTTGAGGTCTCCAAATCAAATCTCAAAGTTCTTTCCTGATTATTAAATAAACTAACTTCCGGTAGGTATATATTTATGATAAGCAAGAGTGTCTCTTTCAAAATTGTGAATTTAATGGCCCAACGGCCAGGGGTTCTGGTGTTCGGGCAGGGCTCTATTGCTTATATAGTGAAAATACATTAATTCTTTGAAAATCTTCTTCTCTGCTCCTGGGTATTAAATAAACTAAGTACATAGTTATGATGAGCAAGAGTGCCTCTTGTGTCTAGGATTTCATAAATCACTTTTTCCTCGGAATACATCCCCATTAATTATAACATTTTGAACATATTGGTTGCCCACAATTACTACCCTAATATATTTAAAGATGAAATAATACTACAGTATATGTAAAGAGTAACCTGCAACCCTTTTTCTTTTATACAGGGATATATGAATACCAAAATTTATGTACCTAAAGAACTGGTGATGGAAGGTCACAAGGTGGGTGTATTACAGTATGTTTTCTCTGTAGAAGTTGTAGAATTGACTGAATCCTAGGTTATTGATGTTTTCTTTAGAGCCAAATCATGCATATAGTAATAGTTACTTAAGTAAGACACTTTAAGGCCAGCAGAGTCACTCAAGTAACTTATTGCTCTCTGTTTCTGCTTGATGATGTGTACCGGTTGTAAAACTGAACATTTTTAGCATAAACTGCTTTTTTGGTTTACAACATTAATGGATAAAGGGGAACAAAGTCTTTGAATATCATGCTTTCCCCCCTTTAACTTAGGGTGGGGCTAAAACTTCACAAATAAATGCAATTATTACTAATCTTCACACCTAGACATGAAGTAGTCAAAGTGTTGGCATGAGTATTGAAAGTTCACGATTGTTAAAAGTTCTTTAACTGAATTATGAAATTTGTGGACCCCCATGGTCACGTTTTCTTGTCTTATGTTTGGGCTTTGAGATCTGATATTGAAAAGTCATAAATTGGTGTTGAAGTATGAATAAAGGTATTGGTGAAATTAAGTGATAATTATACAGGTACCTGTATGAAGTTTTTAGTCATTTTTATTTACTTCAGAATATGAAGCGTTCACATTTGGCCAAGATTTTGGACTGAAATAGGTTAGGAATGCTTTAAGAATCAATGCAATACAAATTTTCTAACAAAGAATTATGCCACTCTTAAAAGGGATGGGTGGGTGGGGTGGTTAAATCTTCATTTGATAAAATAAAAAAGAGGGGGCTGATTATTTTCTGAGACCAGACTTCTACATTTTATTGTGTAAATCTTTTAAATCTCCAAGATATAGGAGACTTTAACAGGGGTTCAAATTTTTTTTTGTCATGGTCAAGTCCAGGACTTACAGAGTAAATTTTAGGCAAGCCCGAGGAAGAAATTTCAGAGTCCATATTTACCTATACATCATTAAATTTATGTTACTTATAATTTATTTTCATTTGTTGCATTGAATGAATGTTAATTTTGATTTCCCTTTACATTAGCGGTTGTATGACAAAATCCGTTTGAGGTTTCAAAGTTGAAATGCTTGAATTTTAATTCAAGCAGTATGGACAAAACATATGGCAATAAATCATCTGTGACTCAGATAACCTCAAAATGTTACAGCTTACAGATAGACAACAGGGAAAATTTTACTTCTGTTTCAGCTAAGATGAGCCAAAAAAAAACAAAACTTTAAATGTGATTCTAAATTTTCTACTTACTTGATCATGCCCTTTTCCATTAGGTCTCCTTCATGAATGATAACAGTGTAGAGCAGTCGTAATGTGGATGTTCCAGAATTGTTGGCATTGCTTTGTAAACCCTCTAACCATCTAACAAGCATCTTCATTGCCTGCAGCTATAACACAAATCAGTATATATTTAATGCACACAAAATAGAGAGTATGAATAACATATTATCTAATATTAATGTCACAATTATTTAAATCTTCTCCTAACATGTTTCAATGCAATGCACAAATCACTGTAACAGGGTAACAACTACTTTTCAAAACAATGAGAAAAAATCAGAAATATTTCTCAAGATGCACAGAGAGTTTGTAACAAAATCTTAGCTGCAGACTAGCATTGAAAATCGGTAAAACTTTCCATTTATTTCATTCACATACATTTTTCAGAGTGAGTTAAGACCCCTTTCTAACTTATGTAAGATATAGTGTGTAAAATATTCCATTGATTGATAGATAAGACATTACTTTGGCCATGGTTTCCTCTGTCACATGATGCTCAGAGTACCAGCTTTCTGTAGTATCTGGTCCTGACGACTACAAATTAAATTTACGTCAATATTAAATTCAAAACTTCTGAAATATCCATCTTAAAGCTGATCATAGCTAAACACAGTGAAATATTTTTAAAAAGAAAAAACTTGCCCTGTCCATCATTAAGAGGTCTTTAACTATGGTTTTGGACACGATAGCCTTGATATCAGCTGCAAAGTCTACAGGACACAGCTTGGCAATGTGTCCTAATGCTACTATAGAGGTTATAAAATTGGCTGACTCAGGGTTCAGAGATTTCTTGACATACTGAAAAAGAAATATCACTGGTAAATGTACATTGCCTACATTTTTACAAAAAAACTCCTTCAAAATATTGTGTGTCTGAAGCTCATATTATCATTGAATCTAATATATCTTTTAATACATTTTATACATAAAAAATAAGTATTTGTACTTCAGAGGAGTGGACTTCCATAAGAAATTCCTAGTTTGAGCTTTACCTCAAATACTTGGTTTAGGATAGCTTCTTTCTTTTGGCACACAATTGAAATACACTTGATGGCATGCTTGCTTTGTTTTGGGTTGCCGAGTTTTGCAGATCTTTGAAGAATTGGCAAAAGTACCCTAATAATGCAAATGCTTTACATTAAAAAGATGCAAACGGGCCACTAGCTCAAATAGAAAATATTCTATTCCAGGCGGACAGACGAACGGACGCCGGACGCATTACTATCGCATAAGCTCTTCTGGTCTCTGACCAGTAGAGCTAAAAATCAAAATTTTGACTTAAGTCTGTTCATGGGTTCCGATGTCTCAGGTTACATAAAGTTTATCTTAAATATCAACACATGCTTAGTTTGCATTACTGTATTGTATGGAAGATGAGAACTCATTTCACTGATTGTACTGTTCACACAAGGTGGGCAAGAGAAACTTGATTTACAAACCTAATAGTTATTTACTGACTATCTACAGGGAGTTACCTGGATGCTGCTGGTGAAGAGGTGGATTTTTTGGATGGCGTGACAGGTGATGGTACACTCTCCATACTTATAGGCGATGACGGATCACTTTCTGAGCTGTCTTTTTTCACTAATGTTGCCCTGGTCATGAAATATAAGCTCAAGTACTGAAGCTGAACATATTACACAACTGAAAACTAATTGTTAAATCAACAAATTGTCTAAGCAAATTATATTCATAAGAGTTCAATATCAAGCAGACAAAATTAATTGTTAGAGTGATAACTTTTTATTTAGTTGACATGGTTTTGATCAATTTTGATTTAACTTCATAGGTTCTATAATTTGAAAAAAAATTCTTTGCTTGAGATCAAGGAACATACATGTACCTTGTACGGCGAGTTTTTTTGACAGGAGATGATTCTTCAGAGGAAGATGGTGCAGATCTCTTCTGTGTTTTCCCTTTGGGACTGTCTTTAGCTGCAGTATGAGGGGTCTTTTTTGAAGCACCGTTAATTTGTTTCAGTTTTGTCACTTTATTATCACTATTTTTCCCCCGGCGTGGGGAGGAATTTGCAGAGGAGTTGGAATTTGTCTGCTTCGGAGGTCTTCCTGGTCTTTTGGGATGATTCACAGTTTGTTCTTGTTCTGAGTTTTCCTCTACATCTGAAGAACTACACTGAACATTAAAATCCTGAGACTCTTTGGAAGAATCTAATTCAGAATCTGTCTTTTTATTGTCTGTCAGATTCTCCTTCTTTGCACTTTTCCTGCCTCGCTTCTTTGGAACACCTGAGACTTGGTTTTCTTCCTGAGAATCTATATTTTCCTTCTTAGAACGGGGTCTTTTTGTTTTTTCTTTGGGACTTTTAACTGGAGATTCCATGTCAACATCAGATTCACTGAAGAACACACAAATAACATTCAATCTACATGTATCTTGTCACAAATGTACCCCTTTCATATCTATACACTTTTTTTGAAATGTTCCATCTGAAATATCTATACAAGAAATATGAGCTTCCATCTGTTAAGTCTATATACTAGAATTTATTATGATTTTCCATCTATAATTAGGCTTTTCCATCTGTATGACAGGTGACTTTTACTGCTGTAAATTGCAGCAAATTTATAGGCAAACAATTGTTTGGATTTATTTTCAGAAAATAAACTTCAGAAATTAAATCATTCAAAAAACATGCTATTTCATTTTGCAAAATGCAGATACTGTACATGTACAATGTTTTATCTGTAAAACCTCATCAGGTGTACATGTTCCTGGTTGAGATATGAATTAGCAGAGTGATGTATCTTTGTGTCCAAGTTCAAAAACTTGAACATTGCTAATAATTTTTGGGTAGATGGGTCAATGGCTTTCATAGGTGTTTTCTTTGTTATAAGATTTCTCTTTGGATACCTGACCACCAAATTTGACCCACCTTTAGAAAACTTTATCCTTGGCCATAACTTTTAAACAGTTAGCACTAGGGCTTTCATATTTCACAGGTGCATTCCTTGTGACAAGACCTTCCTTTCGGTACCAACAATTGTGACCTTTTGACCTTGACCTTTGAAGACTGACTTGCATTTGGCAAATTTCAACCCTTGCCATAAACTGCTTTACAGGGGCATATTTTGAAATTGAGATTTATTTTTTATGAATTTACAAAATGTGTAAAAATGAATAGCAGCATATAAAAAAATACCCATTATACAGAATGGGTCTATCTTAACAAAATTATTATTAATATATATTTTTATTTTAAATGCCAAAAATAATTGAAATTTATATTTATCGTTAAACTTTTTATCTTACCTGCCAATAATACCTGAAATTATTTGTATTCTACCTGAGTAAATAATGTCAATGTTAAAATTATCTAATTTTGTATAGTACTAAAATACTAATGATCCATACCTTTGCTCTTTTTTGAGTTTCTTGGTCTTTGTTGGTTTGGAGGATTTTTCTCGGGGGGTGTAAGGTAGGGGGTTAACCACCGGTCCTGGACAGGCTACTATCTCTGGTTCACTTGGGGCCAATATGGAGTCATGAACGCCTTTCCTCTACAAATGTCCAGTTTTAAATTCATTAAAGCAGGGGTTCAAAATTCCTCAAGCCCGACGTCCCGGACTAACAAATTCCGGATGGTCCTAAGTACTTTTTGGCTTAGAATCATCAAACTTTGTCAGTTGATGCAACTTTGGTTTTCGGAACATGTCGACCAAAAAGTAGGTCACAGTGACCTACTTTTGAATATATGAGGTACTTATTGGCTTAGAACCATCAGTCAATTAATGCATCTCGAGTCCTCAGAAAGTTTAAAATCAAAAAGGAGGTCACTGTGACCTACTTATGGTATTTTATAGCTACACTGATTTCAGAAATATCTTCAGTCCTAACTGGCTAAGAATCATCAAACTTTGTCAGTTCATGCATCTTAGGATACTTAAAGATAGAGGCTTCAAATAGAAGTGATAGACTGTACAATTTATCAGAAGAGCAATTCAAGGCACTTGGACCTCTTGTTACTTACAGAATTGTTTTACGAGCTTGGTCTCACCTTGAGTTATTTATGTGGAATGTGTTTCACCAATTTTAGGAGGAGAGCTAAAACTCTAGCCAATGGAAGCTTAGATGGAGACAGCCAAGAATCACCATCATTAGCATCAAAAAGAGGAAGAGGAAAGCGGAAATGATGCTCTGTTCTTAGGATCTCTTAGTTATAAATGGCAGCTCTTGTTTTTTATCTGGATGACTCCTGACATGTGGTTGTATCAGCATCTTTAAGAGTTCATTCTCTGAGGTTTTTACAATGTGAAAACTATTAAAGTTTTTACATTTCCTAGCATTGTTTCTCTACATCAAGTGTACCATAATGACTTCAATGGACATGTACTTTCTAGTTTGAAAAAAGCTATGACCTTGTTCTGGAATCAATTATTTTAGCAAGATATTATTGTACAGACAAAAGGTTTTAGTTACCTCATTCGATCTGATGGTCACTTACAGCAGTGCCACTAGGTAGGGAAACTGATTAATGAGGAAACCCTTCAATTGATCCCTCGAGACATGCATGTAAGACTGTCACTCTTTCCTGAGATATTTGTGTTATTTATTTGTGATAGTATGAGATTGAAATTTACAAATTACACAGATTATGTGCGGAAATATTAAATTGTATTTTATTTCAATTTTTACATGCATTTAATATGAAATAAAAACTTGAGAAAATCTGGAGTGAAATGTGTTGGCTTGCAATGTGAATATGTACTGTTGGGTAATAACATCGATCTCAGTAATGCAGTTGACCTAAACAGAAGTCTCATTCTTGTCATTATGTTAGATTTGGGCAGGACAAAAATGACTTCTGTATGACTCTGCCACATTAGGAAAAAATTACCAAAGATATTCAATGTCATAAGCCCATCTGTGCTTCAGTTAGCTGCAGATCTGTAGCGTTATGGTTTTATTTTGCAAAATCACGGCGCAATATTTTTTGCGCTATTTTGGGGAGAATTTCTCCACTTTCCAGCATCGGTCAATTAACTACCTTCACTCTCTAATTCTTGGCACATTATTTAACTAATCTGTATATTTTATCCATCCCCCAACCCTTATTAGTCGTCTCTACAAGTGATAAACTCGCTTGAGCAAAATTATTTGTAGGATTGCTGAAAATTCACTTCAAGCGAGTTTATTGCCTGTAGAGACAACTATAAATGGTTGGGAGGTGGATAAAGTGTACATATTGGCTACAAAATGTGTCTAGAATTAGGGAGTGAAAGGTATTTGATTGACCGATGCAGGAAAGTGGAGAAATTCTCCCCAAAAGTGCGCAAAAAATGTTGCGCCGTAAATTGCACCTTTTTTACATTACAGGATCTGTAGGGTTATGGTCAAAGACAAATATATAAACCATACGCTACAGATCTGCAGCTATGCTTCAGTTTGCTGTACGTCTGAGATCTCTTGTCTGGAGCATTTCTTCTCTCCTTGGCTCAATCTGGCTTATAATCCACCCACAGAGTGTCTCTGGGTAAAGGGTGTGAAGTGACCTTGAACCTTTTTTCTAGGTCGAAGGTAAAGGTCGTAGCAAAATCCTTGTCCGGAGCATATCTTCTTTCTCCTTGGTCCAATGTGGCACTTCACTCGCAGATTTCCACTGATCAATGGTTGTGCTGTGACCATGAACTATACATTTTCATATTCGTTGCTGAAATTCTGGCCATTTAGGCCACTATCTCAATGATATCTAGTTTAATACAAAAATGCCTTCAGTGTTTATGCCAATTCTTTGAAAGACGTGGTACATTATTCAACCAAGCAATAAAAAATGTTATCACATAGTTAAAGCAGAGACGTATAAGAGAGGGACCGCTGACTCTTTTGGAGCACCTCTAGACTTTTCACGTCGTTTCAAAAATTTGAGTTCCGAATGGAAAATAATCTTCCGATTTTCGCAGCGCCCTCACCGGGAGAAACTATAGAAACTATAAACAGTATGGCGTTTCATCATAAGAATGGGTAGAAAACATCGCTAAAACTTCAATTTTAAGCAAAATTAACTTGTGGCATTAATCGTAGGAGGATTAGATACTTTCGTTTGTATGACGACAAAGAGTTGTTCAAATCAGGACCCAGGGGCAAGGGTGGGACCAAAATGGCCGGCCCAAGTTTTACTTAGGAATATTAAGAAAAATCTTTGAAAGTCTTCTTCTCAAGAACCCCTGGGCCAGGAAAGATGAAACTCATGTGGAATCATCCTCAAGTAGTGTAGATTCAAGTTTGTTCAAATCATGACCCCGGGGCAAGGGTGGGACCAAAATGGCCGGCCCAAGTTTTACATAGGAATATTTAGGAAAAATCTTTGAAAATCTTCTTCTCAAGAACCCCTGGGCCAGGAAAGATGAAACTCATGTGGAATCATCCTCAAGTAGTGTAGATTAAAGTTTGTTCAAATCATGACCCCCGGGGCAAGGGTGGGGCCAAAATGGCTGACCCAAGTTTTACATAGGGATATATAGGGAAACCTTTTAAAATCTTCTTTTCAAGTACTTCAAAGCTAGTTAGTGATATATATATATATATGGAATCATCCTCAGGTAGTGCAGATTCTAGTTTGTTCAAATGATGAACACCTGGAGGGGGGGGGGGGGGGGGGGGGGGGGAGTAAATTCAAGCCCGATGTACTCAGGTGAGCGCTGTGGCCCCTGGGCCTCTTCTCAAGAACCACTGGGCCAATTTTGACCAAACTTGGTACAAAGCATCCTTGGGTGAAGGGGAATTTAAATTGTTAAAATGAAGGGCCAAGTCCCCTCACAAGGGGAGGTAATCAAGAAAAGACAAAAATAGGGTGGGGTCATTAAAAAATCTTCTTCTCAAGAACCACTGGGCCAGTAAAGCTGAAACTTATTTGGAAGCATCCTAGGGTAGTGTAGATTCTAAATTGTTCAAATCAATGGGGAATCAAAGTTTTACATAGAAATATATAGGAAAAATCTTTGAAAATCTTCTTCTCAAGAACCACTGGGCCAGTAAGGCTGAAACTGATGTGAAAGCATCCTGGTACAGTGTAGATTCTAAATTGTTCAAATCATGACCCCCGGGGGAAGGACGGGGCCACAATGGGGAATCAAAGTTTTACATAGAAATATATAGGAAAAATCTTTGAAAATTTTCTTCTCAAGAACCACTGGGCCAGTAAGGCTGAAACTTATGTGGAAGCATCCTGGTATAATGTAGTTTCTAAATTGTTTAAATCATGACCCCCGGGGGAAGGGTGGGGCCACAATGGGGAATCAGTTTTGCATAGAAACATATAGGAAAATTCTTTGAAAATCTTCTTCTCAAGAAGCATTGGGCCAGAAAAGCTAAAACTTGTGTGCACATGGAAGGATCATGGGGTAGTGTAGATTTTAAAATGTCTAAATTATGATCAGTGGCCGGTATGGTGGGGATGCATTGTGTATTACAAGGGGGAAATCTGGTAAAGAACAGAATGGTCAAAGCTTCTCAGGTGAGCGATGTGGCCCATAGGCCTCTTGTTAGAATATGGGCCATAACTCAAGAACCCCTTGGCCAATCATTATCAAGTTTGTCACAGGGTATCCTTGGCCCAAGGGCTACCTTTTATACTAAAACTAGGGTTGTGACCCTAAAACAAGGGGAGATAATTAGGAAAATAAAACCAAAAGTACTGGTTGCTAAAAAATCTTTTTCTCCAGAACCACCGGGCAGATTTTCACCAAACTTACATATGTTGAAGATTAAAAATTGTTCAAGGCATGACCCTGGGGCAAAGGGCATGGTCTCAAGGTCACTTCAAAGTTAACCAAAATTTACACTTAATAAAAACGGTGATATTTTGCTTACTATAAAGACTAGGATCATCAAATCTTGTAAGTTGATGTATTTTAGGACTTCACATCATGTTAACACAAAAGTAGGTCACGGTGACCTACTTTTTAAATTTTACGGGCTTTTGTTTTCAAATTGATTTGGAGGCATATTTTGGACACTTTAAGGCCTATGATCAGACTTTGTCAGTTGATTCATCTAAGGTCCTTGAACAAGGTCAACATAAAAGTAGGTCACCGTGACCTACTTTTTGAATTTTATGGCTCATCTTTTGCAAAACATTTAATCCCATTATTTCAGATACTGAGAGGTTTAGAATCACCAAATCTTGTAAGTTGATGCATCTTTGGGCCTTAAAACATATTTATGAAAAAGTAGGTCACTGTGACCTACTCTCTGTATTTTGTAGGCATTTGTTTTCAAATTGTTTAAAAAGCATATTTTGAATACTTTCAGACCTATGATCATCAAACTTTGTCAGTTGATGCATCTTGGGTCTTCGGAAAAAATTCAACCAAAAAGTAGGTCACGGTGACCTACTTTTGATATTTTATGGCTATATTTCAGTATATTAGGTACTTTTTGGCTTAGAATCATCAAACTTTGTCAGTTGATACAACTTGGGTTTTCGGAGAATGTTGACCAAAAAGTAGGTCACTGTGACCTAGTTTTGACATTTTATGGCTATATTTCTGTGTCCTAAGTACTTTTTGGCTTAGAATCATCAAACTTTGTCAGTTGATGCAACTTTGGTTTTCGGAACATGTCGACCAAAAAGTAGGTCACTGTGATCTAGTTTTGACATTTTATGGCTATATTTCTGTGTCCTAAGTACTTTTTGGCTTAGAATCATCAAACTTTGTCAGTTGATGCAACTTTGGTTTTCGGAACATGTCGACCAAAAAGTAGGTCACAGTGACCTACTTTTGAATATATGAGGTACTTATTGGCTTAGAACCATCAGTCAATTAATGCATCTCGAGTCCTCAGAAAGTTTAAAATCAAAAAGGAGGTCACTGTGACCTACTTATGGTATTTTATAGCTACACTGATTTCAGAAATATCTTCAGTCCTAACTGGCTAAGAATCATCAAACTTTGTCAGTTCATGCATCTTAGGATACTTAAAGATAGAGGCTTCAAATAGAAGTGATAGACTGTACAATTTATCAGAAGAGCAATTCAAGGCACTTGGACCTCTTGTTACTTACAGAATTGTTTTACGAGCTTGGTCTCACCTTGAGTTATTTATGTGGAATGTGTTTCACCAATTTTAGGAGGAGAGCTAAAACTCTAGCCAATGGAAGCTTAGATGGAGACAGCCAAGAATCACCATCATTAGCATCAAAAAGAGGAAGAGGAAAGCGGAAATGATGCTCTGTTCTTAGGATCTCTTAGTTATAAATGGCAGCTCTTGTTTTTTATCTGGATGACTCCTGACATGTGGTTGTATCAGCATCTTTAAGAGTTCATTCTCTGAGGTTTTTACAATGTGAAAACTATTAAAGTTTTTACATTTCCTAGCATTGTTTCTCTACATCAAGTGTACCATAATGACTTCAATGGACATGTACTTTCTAGTTTGAAAAAAGCTATGACCTTGTTCTGGAATCAATTATTTTAGCAAGATATTATTGTACAGACAAAAGGTTTTAGTTACCTCATTCGATCTGATGGTCACTTACAGCAGTGCCACTAGGTAGGGAAACTGATTAATGAGGAAACCCTTCAATTGATCCCTCGAGACATGCATGTAAGACTGTCACTCTTTCCTGAGATATTTGTGTTATTTATTTGTGATAGTATGAGATTGAAATTTACAAATTACACAGATTATGTGCGGAAATATTAAATTGTATTTTATTTCAATTTTTACATGCATTTAATATGAAATAAAAACTTGAGAAAATCTGGAGTGAAATGTGTTGGCTTGCAATGTGAATATGTACTGTTGGGTAATAACATCGATCTCAGTAATGCAGTTGACCTAAACAGAAGTCTCATTCTTGTCATTATGTTAGATTTGGGCAGGACAAAAATGACTTCTGTATGACTCTGCCACATTAGGAAAAAATTACCAAAGATATTCAATGTCATAAGCCCATCTGTGCTTCAGTTAGCTGCAGATCTGTAGCGTTATGGTTTTATTTTGCAAAATCACGGCGCAATATTTTTTGCGCTATTTTGGGGAGAATTTCTCCACTTTCCAGCATCGGTCAATTAACTACCTTCACTCTCTAATTCTTGGCACATTATTTAACTAATCTGTATATTTTATCCATCCCCCAACCCTTATTAGTCGTCTCTACAAGTGATAAACTCGCTTGAGCAAAATTATTTGTAGGATTGCTGAAAATTCACTTCAAGCGAGTTTATTGCCTGTAGAGACAACTATAAATGGTTGGGAGGTGGATAAAGTGTACATATTGGCTACAAAATGTGTCTAGAATTAGGGAGTGAAAGGTATTTGATTGACCGATGCAGGAAAGTGGAGAAATTCTCCCCAAAAGTGCGCAAAAAATGTTGCGCCGTAAATTGCACCTTTTTTACATTACAGGATCTGTAGGGTTATGGTCAAAGACAAATATATAAACCATACGCTACAGATCTGCAGCTATGCTTCAGTTTGCTGTACGTCTGAGATCTCTTGTCTGGAGCATTTCTTCTCTCCTTGGCTCAATCTGGCTTATAATCCACCCACAGAGTGTCTCTGGGTAAAGGGTGTGAAGTGACCTTGAACCTTTTTTCTAGGTCGAAGGTAAAGGTCGTAGCAAAATCCTTGTCCGGAGCATATCTTCTTTCTCCTTGGTCCAATGTGGCACTTCACTCGCAGATTTCCACTGATCAATGGTTGTGCTGTGACCATGAACTATACATTTTCATATTCGTTGCTGAAATTCTGGCCATTTAGGCCACTATCTCAATGATATCTAGTTTAATACAAAAATGCCTTCAGTGTTTATGCCAATTCTTTGAAAGACGTGGTACATTATTCAACCAAGCAATAAAAAATGTTATCACATAGTTAAAGCAGAGACGTATAAGAGAGGGACCGCTGACTCTTTTGGAGCACCTCTAGACTTTTCACGTCGTTTCAAAAATTTGAGTTCCGAATGGAAAATAATCTTCCGATTTTCGCAGCGCCCTCACCGGGAGAAACTATAGAAACTATAAACAGTATGGCGTTTCATCATAAGAATGGGTAGAAAACATCGCTAAAACTTCAATTTTAAGCAAAATTAACTTGTGGCATTAATCGTAGGAGGATTAGATACTTTCGTTTGTATGACGACAAAGAACTGAGAACAAATTTATATACAGTAAATAGATGAAATCCATCTAACCCCCATCTCCAGTTGCATTTGTTCAGTCTGTTGAAAACTATACACTAAAAATACTCTGTAAAATGTATTTTATTGTGTAGGATAACACCAATCATGACGAGCTCATTTGTTTGCAATGTTGGTTTTGCAGTTGCATGTATTAATTATGTGGTTTTTAATACCTACATATAGGTGTTACAGCTGTGTTGGGTTTCAGGTTGGTGTATGACAGTATGTTGTTTGTTTTTATACTTTCATTAAATACCCAGTAATAATTTTTTTTAAAATGCTTAAATTAACATTTTTAGTGTACTATATTACTGTATAGAAAAATAAATATATATTATTATGTTTTTGATTTTTTAGCTCACCTGAGCCGAAGGCTCAAGTGAGCTTTTCTGATCACATTTTGTCCGTCGTCCGTCCGTCTGTC
>PRKT01000038.1:375926-395591 GCA_003671525.1 Saccostrea glomerata | reverse complement strand
ACCCCCCCCCCCTCTTTTAAAACGAAACTTACCTATATACTTGCTAATTTTCCCTCCTTCCTCACCGGTTCTTGAGGGCCTGAGCTTTCAATGTTTATGAAGATAAAAGGAGCAACTTTTTTTTAATGATTTTTAATTCAATTACAAAAATCCAAGTAAGTTTATTTTGATTGGATTGTACAATGATTTTATAGATAAACATTGCAGGGATGTTATGTTCAGAATTATTCACGATGTTGTACCTGTTTCATATTATTTACATACAATCAGAATTTGTAAAGAAAATATATGTTCATTGTGTAAAACTCATATTGAAACTGTTTCTCATCTCTTCTATGAATGTACATTTGTGAAACCACTTGTTATGCTTGTTAAAAATTGGTTAAATGTAATAACAAATGATAAATTTTCACGTTTTAACATTGCGCATATCCGTTTTCATACTTTCCCAAGGTGACCTTGAAAAACTGGCTGGCGGGACAAGTAATTTCAATCGAACATGAGTATTTATACCCAGACCTACTGTGCAAGTGGATTGAGTTGATTTTAAAAATACGCCAGTCAGGAATGAGATTACAAAGAGTGTTCGACAAAAGCCTTTACAAAATGTTAGAATCATACACACTTAATTCAATAATCGAATAAGAAATAAGTTTACAAAAGTGAGTACGGTATTAGCCTAAATAAATGTATGAATTAAAATATATGTATATACTTATTTGGTCACAATACTAATGAAAGCATTTCAACTGCATCAAAATTTTTTTTACCTTTTCATTTTTTACCTTGACCTCACTTTAAAGACATTTTGACCAATGAAACATGAATGATACCCACTGATAGTGATATGAACTTGCTTTCTTACTGTGGTATTGGTTAATTACATGTAGGTCAAAATAAATTGTCAGCAGCAGTGAAAAGATTTGTCTATTGCTCAAAGGATTAATAAATTAATATGGAGTTTGATATTTAAAAAAGAAAGATTTTCTTACTCTGTACATGATAAGTCTTCTCTGTTTCAGGGCAAGCTTTATAATTCTTATGTCATATGGTGAACTTAGTATTTAATTATTTTAAGGAGTGTATAAATGCAGAGCTGGATGGGCTAGTTTAGAACAACCACAACTTGTTTTTAAGAATATCACTGCAAAGCAAAAAGGGAAAAAGGTAAATGTTTATGATTCATCAAAATGCTCTTTAATATGCACTTAATTTTAATAATAATGGTATTTTTCAGTGAAAGTTTGGATGATGCACCTAAGAATGCTTTCTTAAAGACTTGCTTTAAAGTTTTGATGCTGGTTCTGATCTTCATTTTTGGATAAGTGAACAAGTTAGACTTTAAAAAGCAGCTTCATTTCCAAGTAACAACTGGTATGACCTATGGTTACCAAGGTTTTTGTTATAAAGAAGTACATAAGCAGACTTGCATTTGCCCATATTTCTGAATTTCTCTGTATATGTTATGGAACTGGTTTAAAGTTTTTAGAGCAGTCAATTTCCAAATACATTTGTGCTAAAAACTATGAAACTTACCTGGACAAAACTTGTATGTACAGTTTGATACATCTATGATACATGTAATAGATTTGTTTGAACAATGGATTCTAATCAGCATTTTTCTGGGTGATTGAACAGCTAGGTTCAATTTTTTTAATCAGCTCTATTTTCAAGAAAATGTAATAATATGCTGAATAACTTAATCATATACAGATGCACACTACCAGACTTGCTTTGACTGCTGGATCTGACCTACATTTTCTGCTTGATTGAATAGGTTAATTTTTTGGAGCATATATCCATTGTAATTTTAAGTTCTATGGTACCTAACATTAGATCAAGGGATGCTCACTTCTTAACATGCATCAGTTGTTAGGTCTGATCTACATGTTCTGGATGAGGAAGTTTTTTCTTCACAAACTGAACTTGCATAGATGCCAGGGATGCAAACTACCAGAGGATTTGTTTGATATGAGAATTTGTTAAATGCCCTACACATTCTTGTAAAATATGCTTGTTCTTTTGTCTATTGACCAGGAACTGGACGTTCAAGTAGGCAATGAAATAAACAATGTAGAGGTGGTGAAATGGATACTGAGGACACAGTTTGACAGGAACCTGGTCACATTGTATGATGTACAGGTAAGTTTCAAGGCCTCACATAGAGACAATACTTGTTAAGCTTAAAGTCACAGAAGGAAAGGTTCAAGAGAGTCAAAATGTGTCTGATGTTTGTCATCATTGGATGGTCAGTAAAGTTTTGAAGAACAATTGTGCAAATTTCAACCAAACTTGCAACAAAGCATCTTTGGGTAAAAAGAGTTCAAGTTTCTTCAAATGAAGAGTCATCACTTCCTTAATAAGGGTGATAATAAAGAATTACTGAAAAATTTGGTGGTTTCTTTGTAAAACTCTTCTGTATTGACACTGCGCCAGAAAAAATGTTTAAAAGATGAAAAGACAAAAAGTCTATGTAATGGTAAAAATAGAATTTTTTTTTGGTGCTTATCACTGCTATAAACCCTCCAAAACAGAGGTAATGACAAAGAACAGCAGGCCAGTTCAAGTGTGCATTATAGCCCATAGGTCTCTTTTTTATGGCAAGTAATTAATATGCCTAAGATATGAAGAATACTTTGATTTTTTTTTCAGGAACAGATCTATGATTACATATTTGCTCACCTTGGCATCAACAGTGAGGGTTGTGTCAATCATCCAATAGTAATGACAGAAGCATTGTGTAACCCAAGCTACTGTCGCCAGCGTAAGCTTCAAATTCAGAACAGTCAAATTTACAAAATATTGGTTATTAAGAATGGGAAATACACAAACCTTTCCTTTTATAAGATAAGCAATAAAATTATTATAAAGTTGAAGAATTATTTATTAGCCAAATACCTTATAACTTTTGTGTGTGTGTGTGGGGGGCGGGGTATGAATTTGTTAGAGTTGGCTTTACAAAATAAACCATAAATTTTGGCATATTTTGTTTTGGTAAACTCACTTCCATTTATTGCCCCCCTGCTTTTACAAAAGCGAGGGGACATTAAATCCCATTTGCCTGTCAGTCTGTCTGTCCGTCTGTTAAAAAACATTAACATTGGTCATATCTTTTGAATGAAAAGAGATGGAGCTCAATTCATATACCACATGTATATTACCTGTGACAAGACCTTTCTAAATATACTATGGTTTTTGCCCCTGTGACCTTGACCTTGAAGGTTGACCTACTTTAAAAAAATAATTACATTGAAATTTATTGAATTAGCCATACTTTTGAATGAGATGAGATAGCACTTTCATATTAATTCTGTGTATTGCTTGTGGCAGGACCTGTCTAAATATACTATAATTTTTGGTCTTATAACCTTCAAGTTTGACCTTATTTTCCAACTTGTTGATTTTTCCTTATATTTTTTGATTGAGAAGAGGTAGGGCTTTCATATTTGACATGTGCATTTCCTAGCTTGACAAGATATTTGCGAGGATGCTATGATTTATGACCCCTTGACTTTGATCTTCATGATTGACTTAATTTAAAAAAATCAACTTCGGTAATAATTCTGAATGACACATTAAAGGGTGTTCATATTTGACACAATATGTAAAAAAAAAAAAAAAAGAAGACATATCAACCACAAAGACAGCGAAAGCGGGGGACCACAATTCTTTGGATTTGCTTGTTTGAAATAAAGTGGTTTTGTTTAATTTATTGATTTTTATACTTGTATTCCATAAACTACTGAAATAGGTTAAATTATACTCAAGTAGCTCAACCCTATCTAAACTATGGTCTGGATTTGCAGTAATATATTTGCTTTATTGCACTGATATTCATGATTTTAAGTTTTTTCTTAGAAATGTCTGAGTTGCTGTTTGAGTGTTACCATGTTCCATCTGTGGCCTATGGAGTGGATTCACTTTTCAGCCTGTACAATAATCAAAACATTACAGGTACTCTATCTAAAACTGTAGCATATAGTTATTACAACTAACAGAATATTATTTTAATGTATGAAAGAATCACTGACAATATACTGTCATGTTGCTATGTTTTATAGACCAGACCCACTCCCTAATTTTGAGCTGTGGTTATCAGACCACGTCTCTGATCCCTGTTGTGGGAGGGAGGGTATACTCTGCCCACTGCCGTAGGATCAATATGGGTGGGGCACAGCTTGATGCATTTATGCAGAGACTCCTTCAGCTGAAGTATCCAGGTCACATGGCAGCCATCACCCTGAGCAGAGCAGAGGTCAGAAATATCATTATATGGTTGAGAGGAAGTTCTGGGCACAAATAGTGATTGTAATTATAAAGATGAAAGTTATAGCAATGAAATAAGTTATTTTACATTTAATTAATAAATTCATCTTTTTCTGTAAAATGACTATAATCCCACTAGTGTATGTGGAATCATTAATATTTGTTGGAGTCAGTTTTTGCTGATTGCATAAAACTTTTACAGATTTGTGGAGATGTAATTTGGTGTATTCTCTTATACCAACAAATGAAAATATGACATTATAACCCTATTTTGTTTATTCATGGAGGATGTTAATTTGTGGATGAGAGATACCCATGATTTCTACAAAATTGAACCACAGAAGTAAATCTAATGACCACTGTATTTTTGTGATATCTTTTATTGACAATTTATCAATATTTTGTAATCCTCCTGTGATTATTCTGAGTTTACAATTATAGAAGGAAACACTTTGCTATAATATAAAATAATCATTTGTTTGTGGTGAGAAACATTCTCAAGTAAAAGAAAGAGAATGTGAAATTAGGACGTTTTCACACATGATTAAAAGTTTCTCAATAAATTGAACAATATTTATAATTGTTTATTTAAAAAAAAATAATGGAAAAAACTCTCAAAGATGCAATTTTCGAAAAAGTTTTTACTGCATATGTTGTGTAGCTGGATCGCTTTTCACAATTAAACTCAATAAAGAGTCTTTTTTTTTAGGAGCTAGTTAGAGACCATTGTTACATGGCAGAGGATTACATTAAAGACCTGGAGGCTTGGACTGACAATGATTATTACGAGAACAACGTAACCAAGATACAGCTACCATACAATGCTACAGTTTGTACTCTTGATTCTTTCTTTTGAATGAGACTCTGTTCTAAACAAATAGCATGTTCTAGTAGTCTTGAAAATAAAAAAGATTTTATACAACTTAAAGGTGCATAGACACAGATTTGAAGTTAATATTTTCTCAAATTTTCTGTATAATATTACGACATATAATATTGCAATAGCATTTCACAAGAAAATATTATAAAAATCTTATTTTTTCATTTCCAAGTTATTGAAACTTCAAACTTCTGGTCGTGTTTGATTGACACGTCCTTGCAATTCCACAAATCATAATTTTATTCTTAATACTTATGAATGCTTATAGATATTTATTTTATTTTCGTATGAAATGCTATTGCAATATACAAGTCGTATTGTTTTGTATTTTTTAGATGTTGAAAATAGATTTCAGTAAAAGCTCTTACAAGAAAAATCTTGCCATACAGTGAATTTAGCACTTTAACCTTAAAAACTGGATTGGGGCTGATTTAAAAGGGCTGGGTGGTTGTGGCCGTTTTGAGACCATGTTGATCTCATTGAAAAGAAGAGCTCCACGTAAAGATATACAAAACTTATCAAATTTTAAAACTTAAATGTATAACATTTTTCTATGCCAAATTATAGTTGACAGTTTAAGATATCTGATAAAAAAAGTTATATTTGATGGTTAATTTATTGGGACAGCGTCTTCCCATAGAGATGAGTAATAACGTGATATACACAGTTCAGCCGTTTTCATATCCACAGGTCCCTGTGAGTTAAAGACATGTCCTAATTCGAGTCGTTGGAATATATCCTTGATTTCACTGCACCAGTTGTTAGAACAAAACCTGTTTTTTGCACACGCTAACTGGTCATTTGTTTCAAAAAGAAAAAAATCAATACTTAACTATGTCAACATGCCTTTTGTCATAATTACTGGATTGTTAATTCAGAATCATATGAAAGAGAACAATTGTATATTAAGAAAATTTGATTGAATTAAAATCCATCCAGATTTTAAGTAAATTTGAATTAAATAAAATCCATCCAACTTTTATTTCAAAACACAAAATTAAGAAAAATTAAAGTTTGCAGTGTAAATGCATTGCAATAAAGTGTCGTCAAATTCTTATGAAGAAAAGATATAGGTTTACTGTAAACGTATTACATTTGGCTGTGTATTCTTTTTAGCGCTTTTAGTGGAAAGGAACTTCCGCTAATTCAAGTAGTACGCTAAATGTCTTGTACATATATACATAAATAAGAAAATTGAGAAATGCGCTAAATCTAATCCACGCTAACTCGTTAAAAAATCCATTTCCGCCAAATATCGTACACGCTAAATACAATACATTTACAGTATTTTCTCACAAATAAAATAAAACCCTTATCAGTCAAAGAGGATTGATCATTTCTTCAGGATGTTATGCGCATATCCAAACTAGTCCTTCGATAAAATAAGGAGAATAGACTTAAGTCAAAATTTTGATTTTGTATTTTTTTTGTTATTTATTAAACATACTTTATCAAAAATTTGCTGGATTGTATAATACTTCAATGAAAACATACGGTAAAAATTTTGTCTTGTTATCAAAATTATTAAAAAAGTTATTTTGATTTGAAATTTTGACTTTTAAGTCTGTTCTCAGTTTAGGATCTTGGGGCCTGATGTTACATCTCGAAAGACAGTACAAAATACATGTATGTTAAAAAAAAATTAAAATGAAAGGTATAACAAAACATTTATTGACTGTGTTTTCGGGCATAATGCGTTCGGTCTAACGGCCTCATGCAGACAGTTTGGTTCTTGGGTCCGACAAAACGCATGTTGCCCTCGAACTCAGTCAATAAATGTATAGAGTTATAGATGTGGTGGGTCTTTTTAAAGCAATATGAACTGCATTTTTTTAAATTTCATTTTGCAGGTAAAATAAGCAAAAATAAAGTTTAAATAATGTTTCAAAAAAATTTTCTGTACGACCGAATGTATGTAGTATTATATATAAGAAATGATTTCTTATATATAATACTGCATACTTTCGGTCGTACAGGACAACAATTTTTCTTCAATCAACGTTAACAAAAAAATTTCCATCGCAAATATTAACAACAGAAGTTTATAAATGTTTTATTTTTCTATCATTGAAATAGCTAATTACAAAGAATGATTGCACTTAGTGTACAAAAAGTGACCCCCGGTAAATTGCGCAAAAATAAAGTATAGAAAGTAGCCTTATGAGATAAATAAAGCAATTTTTACAGGTCTTAATCGCAACTTTGCAAAATTACAGGAATTAAAAGTAAGTAAAAATAAAGAACGAGGCTGTGTTTTGTAAGAGGGGTCACTGCAATTCATGAATTTCCATTGTTATTCAAAGTTATTCCGATCTTTAAAGCTGGAATACATGGTGAGCGCATTCTTGCCCAAATTTCTCAAAAGGACTGAAGGTGTAGAACTGTTGGATATACAACATATTTAAAGGAGAATTTTGGGCAAGCCTGCGCTCGGGATGGTTTATTCCCCGAATGGCTACTATGAAAAAACAACAAGTAATTATCACACTCAATTAAGGGGCCCTCTAAGGGGTACAGGTAGACTTACATGTATGAATATTCTATCAGAATTTAAATAAAATAAGGTGGATTTTTAATCCATTTTTTTTTGTTTGAGCACTAGAATGAAATAATATTTTGTATACATATTTTTTTTAAAATAAATAATTTTACAAGCACAAAACATATTGAACACTATAAATTATCTTGAAGTTCTATTGTTTAGCAGCACTGAGTTTCCAATCATATATTAAATAGCACTGTTTCACTTTCATATCACACATATTTACAATATTTACAACTTATTTAGTGCATCTCCATATGTTTCATCACAACTAAGGGATCACTATACAAGGTGAATAAGTTCAGATGCAGAGTATCAATTTATACTTATTTCTTTATTTTTTTGTTCAGTATATTTTGGAAAATAAAAAAAAATCTTAATTAAAATAAAATTGAATGCATGCCCTGGAGGGACATTGACTTACTTGTTATGACTTATTTGTTATAACTTTTTTGTTTTGACTTATTTGTTTTGAGAGTTTTTTTTGTTACTTCTAACTAAGTGTAGGTAAGCTATTGAGAACGATTAATTGTAGTTTTGTAGTTAAACGTACAAAACTGATGTGATTACTAAAGTTTTATCTGTTAATTACGGACGCCCTTGAGAGATATTGACTTATTCCTTATGTGTTTTGACTTATTTCTTAAGTGTTTTGACTTATTTCTTATGTGTTTTGACTTAGTTCTTATGAATTAACTTTGAATTCTTATTATTTTGAATTTGTTATAACAAGTTTAGTTTACAAAAAGTGGCGTGAAAGATGAAGACAACGTATTGTTTCAGAAAAAAGTCCTTGAATTTATTACTAACGACAAAATTAAATACATAGTAGTGATTGTCAGTTTGTCAATCATCATGCAAACTGGAAGTGACATATAAGAATTACGTAATAACTTTTAGAAAATAAGAATTAAGTTATAACAACAAAAAGAATATTTACTTAAGAAATCACAACTGTACTGGATGTTAAACTACAATTTGTTAATAAAAAACCACAGTCAAAATAGGACTAAAAATCATTTTTATCATAAAAGAAAGCCAAGCAACAGGTTTTCAATAGCTTTCTTACACTTAGTTTTAACTAGCTACGAAACATTCACAACAAATAAGTCAAAACAAAAAAGTTATAACTAATAAGTCATAACAAGTAAGTCAATGTCCCTCCAGGGCTTCCGTAGATTTATATTATTTTCAGAAAAGAAAAATCATTTGTATTCATTTATTTAAAAGAGTTTGAAAATGTAGCACAAAAAGGGGATAATAGTTTGTAAATCCTTAATCAATACTATTGAATAGTTTGAAAAAAAAATTAGAGGAATACCACACCAAAAAGATGAATATTTTTTAAACTTGTGGTTAAAATCTTCTTAAAAGCAGTCACAACTAGGGAGAACATGTCTTCATTAATCATATTTATAAAAGAAATTGAAACGAAAAAGCCAAATTTTAGAGAAATTATTTTTTTTTTTATTTTGGCCAATCCCGATCAAAATTAAACCGATCCCAACCATAATTGTACAATTATTGGAAATAAATAATATTTTCCCACGAACATTAGTCTGATTAGGTGTTATAAGGGTTAAAACATTATAATTGAACCTGACAATAAAAATAAAATAGATTTCTTCATTGTAAATACATGATGAGGCAATAAATTAGCATTTTATTCATTTTGTGTTAATTTTGATCAGGAGCAGTTTAATTTTGATGGTATTAGGTCCAAATATTTAAAAAAAATAATTTCTCTAAAATTTCTCAATTTCGTTTCAATTTCTTTTAAAAATATGATTGACAAACATGTTGTCCTTAGTTGTGACTAGCTTTATGGTGTTTTTAACCACAGGTTTGAAAAATATTCACAAATAATGTGTTTTATTTTCATAAATAATTTTTTATAAAAAGAAAATTAAAAAGTCGAACCAGCCTTTCTTTACATATTTTATAAGATATTCATGTGATGCATTCATTTACAGCAAACTTTAAACTCGAAATCAACTTATTTGGATATAAATAATTTTTTTCATTTTCTTTGAAAAAATACCAAAAAATTGATATAAAATAATTAAGAGCCAATATCGGCCTTTCAATGCTGAAATCATTGTTTAAAAAGGATGACTCAAAGATCTATAAAATAAAAATTTGGTGTGGCATTCCACCTTAAATTATAGATATAAAAATTTTATTTCTCTTAAATCTTAATTTTATCAATTTATACTTATTTATCTATTTTTTGTTCAGTATATTTTGGAAAATAAAAAAACTCTTAACTAAAATAAAATTGAATACATAAATCTGATTTATAAAAATATTGGTTATCCAGGTAAACACAGGTAAGTCTACCTGTACCCCTTTAGAGGGCCCCTTAATTGAGTGTGATAATTACTTCTTGTTGTTTTTTCCAACTAGCCATTCGGGGAACACAGTCACCCTCGGGATAAACTTTTTGAAAAAAGGTACAAAACGCCGACCGTTTTCTTCGCTATTTACGGGTATTCACTTAAGGGACTCCGATCCTCAGCCAGGAAGAACAACTCTTTAATTTATTATTTTATTCAAAAAGTCTCAAAATGAAGCTTGAAAATTCAGTCTTTTCATGCAACAATTTTCATTATGTACCTCTCAATGTGCTTCAAGGTTCCTTGAAGTTCTCAGATATAAGTTTTATAAAAAGTCGAAATTTTTACCTTGTAAAAGCAGTTTAAAATTACATATACCGAGAATTTGATGTTCATTTCAATCTAAGCATAGATACCAATGCTTATTAACATGATATGGAATTAGAAGTGATTTATGGTGCTTTGCAATGACAGGAGAATCTTTACACACTTTGCGTTGTAAAATAATCGAAGTAATTAAAAGAAATTAAAGTACATTGTATGTATAAAAATTAAGAAATTTCTTCAAAAGCCTGGATACCTATGATTTTTATTTTTTAAATGTGTTAATTGATCAAATGTAAATTAAAAAATGCATAGCAAGTGATTTTATTCGCAATAACTGAAACTATATTTGAGATTTACTAATTTTCCCTATATAATATGATTAACTTGAAAGATGAAATTTGAAGAATTATTGTGGGTAAAAATACGTTACTTTGAAAATTTAGAGACATTTTGTGAGCATTTGAAATAAGTCAATGCTTGATTTTCAGAACCTGAGGATCGGAGTACCTTAAACAATAAAATGCTTTCTTTGGTTGTTATTACTGGAATTAACGGAAGCAGCTGTTGCAGAAAAAATATGTTAATATTTTCTGCAATAGCTGCGACCGTTAATTCCAGTAATAACAAACAAAGAAAGACAGTTTATTGTTTATATTTATATCTGTTTAAATAATCATTTAAAGTAGGATTAAAAAGATTAATTATTGTATTAATGATGCGAACGTCTTTATACGTTTCTTTGATGGAACAGCCACTGATCAAGAAATCTGAACAGGGGACATGCCTAATGTAGTTCATGCAGTGATTAACGCAATGGGTTTTCTTAAGAAATAAAGGAGAAAATATTCAGTGGATGTAAATATATGCCATTGACCTCATTGTGACCTGTTTAGTATTCCAATATATCACGTGATTTGTAGACTCAGGTAACTTTGTGAATACAAAAAAAATCAATAAATCAAGTGGCTGTAGCTCCGATTGATAACTCTGCATCGAAAAACGACCAGCTTAATTATACCGTTACATGTACATTTTCAATTAATCAACATCGAATTCTTTTTTTCAGCTTAGTATTTTTAAAGGGCAATGGAATATAAAATTTGACAAAATGTAACGAAATTTTATTTCTAATTAGTCCTTGGGTTAAGGGGGCACGTTTGGAGGGTCAAAGAATTTCAAAGAGATTTAGTCCCAATCATCGCTATACCACAATTCCTCTAAGGGTTTTTACTGTAAAAATATATGAACGCAGGGTATAGAAGTACGTAGATTGTTTAGCACTGGAATGTTTTCTGGGACCCCCCCCCCCCCAGAAAAAAACAAGCAAACAAACAAAACAATCACACTTCGTACAATTAATAAAATTGTTTTAGTAATAAGATATCACAACAAAAGAGCATTGCAACAACAAAAAATTCTGTACACCATTATATGTACTAAAAATTTACTGTACTTTTAAAAGGAGAGAGAGAGAGAGAGAGAGAGAGAGAGAGAGAGAGAGAGAGGCAGAAAAAAGAGACAGACAGAGAGAAAAATGGAATGTTATTCCGCTTTTATTTTCAAACTAGTAAGCTTCCTTTATCAGTTTATCTTAAGTGTTAAAATTTCACCTAGAAACGACTAAAAATTGAGGGGAAAATCTGGATTTGGGGAGGGAGTACATGTACTTCCTCGTGCAAGACCCCCCCCCCCCAAAAAAAAAAAAAAAAACAAACCAAAACAGGCGTAAAGCTTGAGAAATTCTTTGTGTTATTTTGTAGCCATTATAACTGGCTATTACATGTTTTCAATCGATCGATAAAATGTCCCGCTAACTCGGACAAGCGCAACATTACGGAATTAACATCCGCTAGAGGCTTTTTTAATTACCTTAAATAAAACTAAAGCGCCGTTTTCAATGAAAATTTTTGCAAGTAATGTACCACACTGATAACAAAATATCGGTTAGGTGTAAAATTATTAAGATTTGAGTTAATTAGATAAAGTTAGAGGGGTCAGAAAAAGGGGCCACGGCACTATATGCTTAAGTGGAAACATTCTTTGCAACAAAATTTTCCAATGTCAAACATGCAGCTCATATTTGCTTAAGAAATGCACAAATAAAAAGTCTATATATTATAATAAACCCATTAATGATTTTGGTCGCCATATCATTTTGGGGCCATTTTCGTAAATCGACGTGCCGCTTTAATCCGGGTTTATATATCGCTCTTGGCAATTTTTATTTTAGTTTAAATATGCAATATCCGATGATTTCAAATCAACAAACACGATCCGACGAACTCGAAGGAAGCTTTTGTTTTCGAACAAATAATATTGCTATATGAAAACTCGACTGGAGGAGTTACGAAATTCTTGATTTTTTATTTTCTTCAGCACATTTTAGATAAATAAACATGGACAGATCTGAAAGTAGGACCCGAGGAATTTTCGCTTTTAAAGACGATAAAACGCTTCCAGATCCATTATTTGAATACACAAATGACATTGCGAAAAATAGTGTACCACTTGTGATAGACAACGGTAAGTACAAACTGTACTTTTATGTCGTACCGCATGGGCTGATTGACTATATTTGATGCTTCTTTCTATTTAACTACCACTATATTATTGTACTACAGTACTGCAGAACTGCTCTCCAAGAAAATTCAGACAGATAAAGCTGCTCGAAATATTAATGAGTAACTAATACCCTATTCATACAACATGATTTGCATACCTCAGTATATTTTACTCATATGTAAAGGGGGAGTTCATACATGCCAACTTTTGAAAATTTTCTTGGGGGAGATTGCGCGTAACGACATTTTTTGAAGTTCCTAATTCGCGGCGTTTTGTCGTTAAATAACTTTTTGTAGGTTGTTTTTTTTTAATTATCAATCTACTACCTTAATTATATCATATATTATTACTTTTTCAAATAGTGTTTTCTTCTCTATCAACTTCAACAAAAGCACAAATACAATATCAATTGAAATTTTAAAAAAGACAATTTTATTCAAAATTATTTAATATGTTAATATTAAGATAAATATACCCCCTGTATTAAAGAAAATGATACACAAAGTTAACATATTATTACATGAGTAAGGATGTTAAACTTTACAAATAAGCTGAACTGTTCATTGTCTGTTGGTAAATTACAAAGTTTATAAGATTACTGTTATACAAAATATTGTTTAATTATCTTTTTCTTAATCAGAGGGAATATTAAGAAGTCATTTTTAACTTTTTCAATCAAAGTCTGCTAAAGGCATGGTCTTGTCCTTTCTTTCTTTTATTTCTTAATCACTCTGGGCAGTCCTAATGGTTTTTACTTGCAGACACATTTTTTTTCCATGTTGGATTTTGGCAGTGTCTTTCTCATGAAGTAGATTATAATTTAATGAGGAATGTCATATTCCCAAACTTGAACACCTTTTATAAACCATTTATACGTATATTGTCGAAGTTTGCTGCAAGTGTGAACTCTCACAAGTTTGTCAGTTTAATTTGTCTCCAGCGTCGTGTGTATTTCTAAAATTTCCACATCTGGCATAATTGTCTCGGTTAAAATACACTGTTAATGAGGTTCAGGAGCAATTAAAACCTCTGTAATGACTGGTAGCACAGTTGACACCTTGTTGATTACCTGTTATCAGCGGCAATAAACAGATATCCTACCGATAAACATTGAAACAGCCATGTTTTCTGCACACGGAAATACTGTATTATTCAAAGCGAATCAGTAAAAAATCCGGATTTTCGAAATATCGGTAGAAATGGGAGAAAAAAATTAATCGGTAGACAAGCGGTAGACAGGGTTAAAAATCGGTAGACTCCCGAAAAAATCGGGAAAGTTGGCATGTATGGGAGTTTCGATTAGGCCGTTCTGCGGCCCCTCAAGAAATTTTACGAAAATTTGATATTTTGTCAATAAACCTCTTATCTTTCAGAAAATACGAAAATAATTTATACTACGCATTTTCCCATCACGTGACAATGGAAATGTCAAGTATACCCCCTTTCCTTTATTTTTTTTAGAATGGATGGTTTTAATTGAGTTTTGATAAGGGTACTCTAATGGATAAGCCCGGTTGTACTAGCAATGCATATTACTTTCCACAAAAGGCTTTTTCAACTCTGAAAACAAGGAACCATATATTTCCAGTCTCCTCTGACATAAATTTGAATTTGCAACAAAGTGCGCATCTTGCACCTTTTCTGGCAAAGCTATGTTTATAATTATAAAGTAATAGCTGGGGTTGCGCAAAGATGTGCCCTTCAGGATCAATAAGTAGTCCCTACTATTGAAGGAGTTTTCATGGGAATGCTCCAGAGCTGTGATAGGAATAGGCATTACATCAATTGCCTGGGCTCCATTACAGATTAGCTCTTGATGACTTTCTTCTATCTTACTTTTTTTTTTTATACCACGGCAAGCTACTGACATATAAATTGATGTTATAGCAATTTCAATAATCCTGTTGAAAGTAAGCATTCTTAAGTATCCTACTTGGCACCTGATCCCACCATGAATTTCTAGGGGGTTCGTGTTTATTTCCTATTCACATATTTGTTTTGTTCAAAGATTTTTTAGATTGATCACTCATTTCATTCTCCTGGAAAATACATATAATATTCATAATGACATCGCAAACTTGATGAATTGTAGATTTCCAAACACCAAAACAATTTTCAGTCGTCCTTTATTCTGCTGAAAACATTAACAAGTAGATGGCAACTGCCATTTTTATGCCCCACCATGAATATGGATGTGGCATATAGTGTTTCTCATGTCCATCTTCCATCCTTCTGTCCTTCCATCTGTCCTTCCGTCACACTTTGCATTTAGCTCAGTTCCAAAGAAACTATAAGGATATTTTCATCAAACTTCACATTCTGATAGATATTGATGAGAGCTATTCAACTGCATCACCATTTTTTGACCTTGACCTTCCTTTGACCTTGACCTCTCTTTTCTTAAATTAGTGTTTAGCTCAGTTTTAAAGATGCCATTCAAGATAGTATTATCAAACTTCAGATGCTGATACATACTCAAGAGAGTTTTTCAACTGCTCGAACATGTTTGACCTTGACCTTTCCTTTGACCTTGACCTAACCTTTCCTTTATTAGTGTCAAACTTCTTATGGTGATACATACTAATGTAAGCAATTCAACTGCATCAACATTTTTGACCTTGACCTTTGCTTTGACCTTGACCTAACATTACTAAGTTATTGTCAAACTTCATATACTGATACATATTGATGTAAGCATTTCAGTTGTATACTATCAACATTTTTTACCTTTCATTTGACCTTGACCTCACTTTATTAAATTGGTGTAACTCCGTTTTAAAGAAACCATTTATAATATTTTTTCAACTTCATATTCTGATACATTATGTAACCGAGCAAAAACAAGATCAGGTCACGTTTAAATCTTTATTAAATAGCAATAAACTACAAGAAACATATATTGACGCAAGCGTCAAAAATCGGCCGCAAACCAATTAATTGTTCCATTGATAAAGTAATTAGAAAATGAAATTTGCGTGACCTGTTATTAAAATTTCTTATATTTTTATCTATAAAATATCCCCGTGACATGAAACACTTGCATGCGACATTGCCGATTTTCTTCATGCATAATACATGTACAATATTATATGTATAAGCAAAGTCTCTAAATTGTAAACAAACCGTTCTGGTGGAAGTTTGATGTTTAAGTAGTTTTTACATAAAAGTGCAGAACTAAAATTTAAACTAAGCTTTAGTTTTACTTTAATAAAAACGCAACAAATATGAAATATGTGGGGCTCCTCGCTCTTTCTTAGAGGATATATTAACTTCCCCCCAACTCCCTCTAGATCCACCACTACATTTCTTCTCTTTCAGTCTCTTTGTTTTGGTGTTGAGATGTGGCGGGAAAATGCATGGCACATTGTAAAACGCGCTTTATCCTAGTTTCTTGGACCAAAATGTTTTAAGATTCTATGCTTTTAAGAAATAAATATTTCATTAAATTTTTGAAAATTTTCCATAAAAATGTATAAATATACACGTCATTTCAAAATAAATACAACAAATCCCGTTTAGGCTGTTTAAAAAGAGAAAGTAAAATTGTTGATTTACAACGCGGTCTTTGTTTTAGACTATACCTACATATAACTTCGCCGCACTTCAATCATGTAGGAGTATGTCAATCAGGATTGGATGAAACACTTACCCCCATTATATATATGATTTTTATTTTATGATGATTGTGCTTTTTGTTAAATATTTAAAAATATCTTTGTTTAATATTCTATAATATGAACGTTAAATATTTTTATTTAAATTGTTCTAACTCCGCAGAAACGCACATCGACTTCAAACTTTCATATCAAGTAACCGACCGCCTCCTGGCGGCCGGTAACAATGGCATGTGTCTATAAAAGAAAATACATAATTATAACTTCAAATAGAATGAGAAATAACAAAAGTTATAAGAAAAAATAACAAGTTATGAAAAAGAAAAGTATTTCAAAAGCAAATACCTTTACGGACAGCACGGCCTTGAGGAGTTGTGACCTTGAAAAACTGGCTGGCGGGACAAGTAATTTCAATCGAACATGAGTATTTATACCCAGACCTACTGTGCAAGTGGATTGAGTTGATTTTAAAAATACGCCAGTCAGGAATGAGATTACAAAGAGTGTTCGACAAAAGCCTTTACAAAATGTTAGAATCATACACACTTAATTCAATAATCGAATAAGAAATAAGTTTACAAAAGTGAGTACGGTATTAGCCTAAATAAATGTATGAATTAAAATATATGTATATACTTATTTGGTCACAATACTAATGAAAGCATTTCAACTGCATCAAAATTTTTTTTACCTTTTCATTTTTTACCTTGACCTCACTTTAAAGACATTTTGACCAATGAAACATGAATGATACCCACTGATAGTGATATGAACTTGCTTTCTTACTGTGGTATTGGTTAATTACATGTAGGTCAAAATAAATTGTCAGCAGCAGTGAAAAGATTTGTCTATTGCTCAAAGGATTAATAAATTAATATGGAGTTTGATATTTAAAAAAGAAAGATTTTCTTACTCTGTACATGATAAGTCTTCTCTGTTTCAGGGCAAGCTTTATAATTCTTATGTCATATGGTGAACTTAGTATTTAATTATTTTAAGGAGTGTATAAATGCAGAGCTGGATGGGCTAGTTTAGAACAACCACAACTTGTTTTTAAGAATATCACTGCAAAGCAAAAAGGGAAAAAGGTAAATGTTTATGATTCATCAAAATGCTCTTTAATATGCACTTAATTTTAATAATAATGGTATTTTTCAGTGAAAGTTTGGATGATGCACCTAAGAATGCTTTCTTAAAGACTTGCTTTAAAGTTTTGATGCTGGTTCTGATCTTCATTTTTGGATAAGTGAACAAGTTAGACTTTAAAAAGCAGCTTCATTTCCAAGTAACAACTGGTATGACCTATGGTTACCAAGGTTTTTGTTATAAAGAAGTACATAAGCAGACTTGCATTTGCCCATATTTCTGAATTTCTCTGTATATGTTATGGAACTGGTTTAAAGTTTTTAGAGCAGTCAATTTCCAAATACATTTGTGCTAAAAACTATGAAACTTACCTGGACAAAACTTGTATGTACAGTTTGATACATCTATGATACATGTAATAGATTTGTTTGAACAATGGATTCTAATCAGCATTTTTCTGGGTGATTGAACAGCTAGGTTCAATTTTTTTAATCAGCTCTATTTTCAAGAAAATGTAATAATATGCTGAATAACTTAATCATATACAGATGCACACTACCAGACTTGCTTTGACTGCTGGATCTGACCTACATTTTCTGCTTGATTGAATAGGTTAATTTTTTGGAGCATATATCCATTGTAATTTTAAGTTCTATGGTACCTAACATTAGATCAAGGGATGCTCACTTCTTAACATGCATCAGTTGTTAGGTCTGATCTACATGTTCTGGATGAGGAAGTTTTTTCTTCACAAACTGAACTTGCATAGATGCCAGGGATGCAAACTACCAGAGGATTTGTTTGATATGAGAATTTGTTAAATGCCCTACACATTCTTGTAAAATATGCTTGTTCTTTTGTCTATTGACCAGGAACTGGACGTTCAAGTAGGCAATGAAATAAACAATGTAGAGGTGGTGAAATGGATACTGAGGACACAGTTTGACAGGAACCTGGTCACATTGTATGATGTACAGGTAAGTTTCAAGGCCTCACATAGAGACAATACTTGTTAAGCTTAAAGTCACAGAAGGAAAGGTTCAAGAGAGTCAAAATGTGTCTGATGTTTGTCATCATTGGATGGTCAGTAAAGTTTTGAAGAACAATTGTGCAAATTTCAACCAAACTTGCAACAAAGCATCTTTGGGTAAAAAGAGTTCAAGTTTCTTCAAATGAAGAGTCATCACTTCCTTAATAAGGGTGATAATAAAGAATTACTGAAAAATTTGGTGGTTTCTTTGTAAAACTCTTCTGTATTGACACTGCGCCAGAAAAAATGTTTAAAAGATGAAAAGACAAAAAGTCTATGTAATGGTAAAAATAGAATTTTTTTTTGGTGCTTATCACTGCTATAAACCCTCCAAAACAGAGGTAATGACAAAGAACAGCAGGCCAGTTCAAGTGTGCATTATAGCCCATAGGTCTCTTTTTTATGGCAAGTAATTAATATGCCTAAGATATGAAGAATACTTTGATTTTTTTTTCAGGAACAGATCTATGATTACATATTTGCTCACCTTGGCATCAACAGTGAGGGTTGTGTCAATCATCCAATAGTAATGACAGAAGCATTGTGTAACCCAAGCTACTGTCGCCAGCGTAAGCTTCAAATTCAGAACAGTCAAATTTACAAAATATTGGTTATTAAGAATGGGAAATACACAAACCTTTCCTTTTATAAGATAAGCAATAAAATTATTATAAAGTTGAAGAATTATTTATTAGCCAAATACCTTATAACTTTTGTGTGTGTGTGTGGGGGGCGGGGTATGAATTTGTTAGAGTTGGCTTTACAAAATAAACCATAAATTTTGGCATATTTTGTTTTGGTAAACTCACTTCCATTTATTGCCCCCCTGCTTTTACAAAAGCGAGGGGACATTAAATCCCATTTGCCTGTCAGTCTGTCTGTCCGTCTGTTAAAAAACATTAACATTGGTCATATCTTTTGAATGAAAAGAGATGGAGCTCAATTCATATACCACATGTATATTACCTGTGACAAGACCTTTCTAAATATACTATGGTTTTTGCCCCTGTGACCTTGACCTT
>PRKT01000038.1:360874-373483 GCA_003671525.1 Saccostrea glomerata | reverse complement strand
CCCCCCCCCCCTCCGATGGCCTCAGATTCAACGGACACTGGACAATGCTCGGCCATACATCAGCCGATTCTTGATAGAAGTGTTATTGATGTTGTGCCGATGAGGAGCGGTGTGGGCAATCGAGGAGACATCGCTGATTTTTAGCTACAACTTATTTTCTACAGACGACCCCCACCGATTCGCCGAATGGCCTCACTCACCGTCCGATTACTATAGGTTTTGGGCCGGTTTAAGGACGAAGAACGACCACCATCGAATATATTGACCGGGGGGGGGTTCATTTTACTACGTCAAAAATGATCTCTGTCGTAGAAAAAATAATGTAGAAAAAGAGCCCTAATGTTCATTATTTTGTATGTCTTATTAAAAAACAGACTGACCCCGTTGAAAAATTACCCCTTTTAGAGTGATGCTAAATTTATAAGTTTAAATTGATGCAAAGCATCAAATCGGCTGCAAAAATATATAATTTTAGCATTTTAAAGAATTTTCACAACCAATCCATAGGACCACCCCCCCTTCTATTTGAATCTTAATTGTACAAATGGTGCACTTTGGAGTTATGAAAGTAAATTTAAATGATTGAATTTAGAAGGATGAAAAAAAAGACTAGATTAAAAAAAATGTTTGCATGATAAACCTGGCCACTTAGACAATAATAATAAAGTATGTATTTTTTGTGATTTTTAAAGAAAGTATTTTCATGTTATATCATATTTTGTCATTCTTGTAATAAAAAACATGACTATTGAGTAATGCTGATGATTGTGATAAAAGACTACTGTTATCTGGTAGATGAGTGGAAGTCAGCTGACAGCTGATCAGTTAAAGGAAAGGAGAGAACAGCAAATCCGGCGACTGAAAGAATCCAACGCCAAAAGAAGATTAGAAAAGGTAAGTACAGTGGACCCTCATTTATCCGGACGCTTTGGTTCCCAGTCAATTTGTCCGGATATGTGAAGCATCCCGATATCTGAATCAACAGTTAAACAAGACAAAATAACATTTAAAAATTTCGTTCCGATGAAAAATCGTCTGGATACTGAAGCATCCGGATATCTGGCATCCGGATATCTGAAGGTCCACTGTATTGTCGAATCATTTTAATTTGTGGGGGTCAATGTTCATGGGTAAAATCAAAATTTTGCTGATTTGTGGGGATGTAAATTCATGGGTAACTTGTCATACAGAAAATGTCATCCAATATATTTTACTTCCTGACCAGTCAAGATTTGGTTCATGAGGCTGTTGTCACTTTATCTGAACATTATTATTAAACATAGGTTCAGATAGAGGAAGAAAAGTTAATGGAGCTGATCAGTGTTCAGGAGCTTCTAGAAGATGAGGATGATGAGGCATTCAATGTATGTAGAAATACACAAAACAAAGTCAATGATAAAGTCTAATGATTTCACTACTGGTATATAAGGCAAACAGAAATATGCATTAATTTGTTAGTGAATTAAATTTACTTAATATATAAAGCAGTCACCTGAAGTTTCCTAAGTGTAATATTGCATTCACAGCGAGCCCTCTCGTCACTACCATTTGAAACGGCTGAAGAATTACAAGTGGAGATCACCAAACTAACAATGTCCATACAGAGAATGAAAGCTAAAATCAAAGGGGTCAATCTCCCCTTGGATGAAGAGGTAATATTACTTACTTTACAATCCCATTTTTAGGTCACCTGAGAAACTCAGGTGACCTATTGCTATCCGTTTTCGTCCGTCGTCGTCCGTCGTGTGTTAACATTTGAACATTTTCAGCTTCTTCTCTGAAACCACTGAACCAATTTCAACCAAATTTTGTATACAGCATCTATGGGTAAAGGGGAACAAAAATTGTGAATTTCATGGTCCCTGCCCCCCTGGGGCCTGAGGGGTGGGGCCAAAACCACTAAAATTATTGCAATCTTTAAAAATCTTCTTCTTTACTCCTGGACATCAAGCAGGCAAACTGTTGGCATGAATGTAATGAGCATTGAGTCCTAAACCAAAATTGTGAAATTCATGACTCTGGGGTCAGAGGTTCTAGTGCTAGGGCGGGGCAACATAGATTATATAGTGAAAATGCATTATTTCTTTGAAAATCTTCTTCTCTGCTCCTGGGTATTAAATAAGCTAACTAAGTACATAGTTATGATTTGCAAGAGTGCCTCTTTCAGATTTGTGAATTTTATGGCCCCAGGGTCAGGGGTTCTGGTGTTAGGGTGGGGCTCTATTGATTATATAGTGAAAATGCATTAATTCTTGTTTCTGGGTATTATATAAACTTACTAAGTACAAAGTTGCTTCTGGTTTTTTTGCCAATGATCCAAGTATATATATTTTTGATGAAGGAAGGTGCATCTAGCAAAGTGGGTTTTTTATGCCCCCTGGGTCAGAGGGGTGATGGGGGGGGGAGGGTTACATAGTCTGAAAATAAATTAATGCTTTGAAATCTGCTCCTTCGTATTAATCAACTATTTTATGATAAAATTTGCAAAATTTTGAAATATGTTGCCCCTGGGTCAGTGGTTCCTTTGTAGTGAGGTGCACAACTGGGTATAAAGTGGAAGTGCATTTTCTCTTTGTTACTCTGATCTACCTCTAAGTATTAAGTAAATAGAGTAAGCATGCTAAGTTAATAATTATGATAAGCAATGGTGCCTCTTTCAAATTGTGAATTTCATGGCCTCTGGTTTAAAACACGAACCAAATTTAATTGTATGCAAGTTGTTACACAATACTCAGGTGACCTATAAGGCCCGTGGGCCTCTTATTGTTTCATACAGTTGAACTTCAGTATCTCAGTTACCAAGTACATGTCCAAGTGAGTTGAAATTGCTAACCAGTTTTACTAATGTTTCGCAGTTGAGCATTGTTCTCATGGGTCTCTTATTTTAATTTGCTGATACATGTTATTAAGATTTACATGGTTTGATCAACATTCATGCTATTTTTTCTACGCCATTTTTGTTTTTTTGGGAAGACTAAGAAGCCAGCAGTTTATGATTTGATTGACATACCTGATGATCAATTAACACCAGATCAAATATCCATCAAAAAGAGACAACGAATGCTAAAAAACGCCAGAGAGGGACGCATGAAGGCCCAGGCAATCCAGAGGGAGAAGCAACAGAAAGTAGGGAATACTAAAACAGACAAACTAGGACATGTACTGAAATATCAATATAGCCATTTATGTAAGAATAAGGCACACATAATACAAAGTTGTGTAAACACACAATGGCATAAAAATTCATGTACATGTATTACATGTAATTTAATTCCTACAATTAGAGAATTACCAGTATACCTACAAATATACAAAAATAATCATAAATACAATGTATTGGAATATGAAATATTCACATATTGACATTCAAATAGGGATTACATTCACAATGACTAACAGACATTGACAAACAAGCAGAAATTACTTGTATTGATAAACACATAGAAATTGCATGCACTTAGAAACAAGTAAAAACTACATGCACTGACAAACTTAATTGCTTCAGTTATTCCCATAGATATTGTGAAGTCACAATATATGCATATTTTCCTGCTCTTTTAAATGCTATCAAAATCATAAACTTTTATTAAGCTGTTAATGATTCATCAAATCATTCTCAGAACTTTTCAAATGGCTCTCATATTTAAGAATATACTTGGAATTGCACATCACTGTTTAATGCAGATAGGGCAAGTTGTATAACAAATGTGCAAAATAGAAATCGAGTAGTGAGCCCCTATATGACTGGATTCTCTTTGTAATAGAAATAATGTGAGCCCCTATATGACTGGATTCTCTTTGTAATAGAAATAGAGTAGTGAGTCCCTATATAATTGAATTCTCTTTGTAAGGAAATGGAAGAAGAAAGGAAACTGGAGCAGAGAAGACTGAAGGATTTTGATGGCTGGTTACATTTAATCCGAGAGAAAAGAAGAGTGAGTCAGGCTAAAATTATATTTTGCCAAGGCATCAGTTATATTTATATTATTTTGTTTACAAACAAAAAAATGCAGAGTTTAATCTTTAAAAGCATGTTAAATGTTGAAGCATTTTATGATAGCACTGTTTGAATATTATACTTGTAACATTGCAATTTTAATAGAAACTTATGGAAATTCGAAATGCAAAAAAACAGAGGAAAGCAGACCTAGCCAAGAGAAGAACGTATGCCTCACAGCAAAGGATGAAGATGATCACACAGTTAGTTTCTGGTACGTGACAGCGGATTCTGTGAAAATCAGGCCGTGTTACTGTTTAAGCACCTCAATGTATTGTGACAGGATTTGGTTTTACCCTCAAACTTAAGTACCACTCACGGCACCAATGTAACCAGAATTCGCTACATGGTATCAATGCAATTTAGGAAATTCCACGATACCTGTGTAGCAAAAATGACCGTATGAAAATACCTCTTTAAGGGTCCTCCACACCATGTGACCTGTGACGTATATAGAGAAAAAATACTTTTACTTCCGTTTTATTGAGAATTTACATGAACGAATTGTCATACCACCGTTTGTAAACATTGAACACATGGCATGATCACGGAGTGACCGATGAAAAGGATGTGCGGTATTTTTTTTTTTAAATAAAAGAACAACAGACGTCTTGGATTATGTTAATAAAGATAATAATTCCTAGACAACAGGTACCGGTGGGTATGACGAGAAACGTATAGGTTATTTACACTTTCAAGCTAATCAACCGAGTCTGTTTTTGATAGTTGAACATGTTGAAATTTCGGCACACTATTAAATTTGTACGTTTCAATAATACAACATCTCACTGTGTGTTTATAGATATTGATAAAATAGTGTGCGTTTCTAGTTTTCCTCTTTTAATTTTGTCCAGTTCAATGGCCAGTATATCACTAAATATAGTATGGTGACGTAAGCGGAGACTTGCCAAAGTTTTTGAGTCCCGAGCAACAGGAAAGATAACTCCAAAAAGGAACTTTGATACCAGAGATTTTGAAAATGTTTTTTCTACATCAGTGCATTTTATTTTAATTCAATTTTTTGATGTAATCTAATTCATTAATGTTTCTTCTCTACAAAAGGAGTCCTTTTTGATTTTTCTCGAGATGTATTTCAGAGAAAATGAGTTTTATGTACTTTTTATAAATAAAATAAATTTCTGTAAAAAATGTGTTGATCGAGAAAATTAAGTTTTCATGGTCATTCTGTGACCTTAGAAATATACGAAAGGGTAAGACAAGATTTTTTGTGCTAGGTATGAAAACGCCTATGGAAAAATTTCTTGAAACTTGTGAAATAATTATTTCAAAAAATCAGTATAAATTACATTTTAATCCCTGGACAGTTTTTAAAGGTTGATATGCTTGTTAAAAGTAATGCTCAATAATATGAGAACATAAGCTTTGGGTGTGTGGAGGACCCTTAATATCACACACTTTCTTTATCAATAATAGTACTTTGCCTTTTATACCAATTTCTTACTAACCAATAAACCTCTTGAATCTCAAATAGTCACGAAAGTGACTTACTAACCCAAGAATTTTAATAACAAGAGTTTGCAAATTAACAAATATTTATTATGGCAACAATTGTATTTTATTAACAGCACAAAAATATTTACATTTATATACCGGGGTATTTACAACAAAAATTGATGTACTAACGACTTTATACTTATGGGCCTCAATAAAGATAGTGCCTACCTAACAAATGTACAAAGTCCAGAGTCCATCCTACCCAATGCTAAGTCCAAAGGAAAGTGACCCACCCCTGCACGAAAAATCTGCTATGCCTAACCTAACCGGTTTACAAAAAATAGAAATAAGGAACTGGAAAATGGACGTAAAAAATAAGGAAAACAAAAAGGATAATATTGCACGAGTTAGAAACAGGGACTGGGATCCACCCCTCTAATCAAAAAGTGAGCTGGTACAAACCTTTGAGAAGGTTCCAGACCAACTGAAGTATAAGTTAAATAGTGGACTTTAAATACACTGCGATACGGAGGTGTGTCTCTCTTATCCAATCAAAATCTGCATTCGATGTATAACCCATACAAGGACATTACCCAAATCATACTGTAAAACAAGAGATTCCGAATGTAAAATAAATGATTGTAACCAAAAAGAACTATCGTTATTTTCTATGTAAAATCCAATCCTACCACAGTGTTAGTACATATGGTTGATAGAATTATCATGATTTTAACAGGTGGATCGAAGAAAAAGAAAGAGGATACTTTTGGTCAAAATGATGCTGACTGGGAAGTTTATAAAGAAATTGTATGTACTAAATAGATTTACCAATTACTGATATACTAGCTTAGATAAATAATACCTATAATATAATCATATAGCTGATTTGGCAAAAAGTCTTCAAAAATTTGCAATTTTTCTAAGTTTTTTTTCTGGAAGCTCAAGCAAGCTTTTCTGATCACTGTTGTTTGTAGGTTTGTCCTTCCATCTGTCTGTAAACTTTTCACATTGTCAACTTTTTCTCAAGAACATTTGGACCATTTTTTACCAAAATTTGTACTAAATATCCTTGGGTAAATGGGAGTTTAAATTTTTAAAATGAAGGGCCAAGTCCCCTTACAAGGGCAGATAATCAAGAAAAGACAAAAATGGGGTGGGGTCATTAAAAAATCTTCTTCTCAAGAACCATCTGGCCAAAAAAACAAACTAATGTGGGAGCATTCAGAGGTAATGTAGATTCTAAATTGTTAAAAATCATGACCGCTGAGTATGGTGGGACCATAATAGGGAAACAAAGTTTTACATTGAAATGTGTAGGAAAAATCTTTAATCATTTTCTTCTCAAGAACCACTGGGCCAGAAAAACTGAAACTTAAAACTGAAACCTATGTGGAAGCATCCTGGGTTAGTGCAGATCCTTAATTGTTACAATCATGACCTTTGGGGGTAGGATGGGGCCACAATAGGGAAACCAAGTTTAACATTGAAATATATAGAAAAATTCTTTTTCTGAAGAAAAAAAACTAGGATCCAGTATGTATTACAAGGGGGAAATTTGGTGAAGAACAGCATGGTCAGTTACTCAGGTGAGCGTTGTGGTCCATGGGCCTCTTATTTTATCTTGTCTTGAAATACAAAATGATCCAACGAGGAAAAAAAGAAAGAAAATTCTAGGAAGTATCACCTTTATCAGTAGAGTGAATTAGCTGGGGTTTTTTAGCACCCAGAGAACGCTGACAGTGATTCAGAGGCAGAGGAAGATAAACTGGAGGAGTTGGAAACGCTGCTTAAAGAACATGACCCAGAGTTCCAAAAGTAAGCTTAATCAGTATTGTAGACAAATTTAAAGGCTTTATATCAGTACTGTAGACAAATTTAAAAGCTTTATATAAGTATTATAGACAAATTTAAAGGCTTTAATATCAGTATTGTAGACAAATTTAAAAGCTTTATATCAGTATTGTAGACAAATTTAAAGGCATGTTCAGAATTCACAGAAAAATAATAGCATATACAGTATTTTTAATATGTAAGAAAAGAAAGTTATAATTTTACTTGTTAGAATTCATAATTAACATGAAAAATGTCTGTGAATAGTATCATTTTGTGTTATTCGTTAAGCTGGTTGTAAAATTCTCTAAGGTCATTTACTTTTATTGCATCATGTGGTTAACAGGCTAGTGTGCAACAGTTGCTGTGTATGAGGGTTGTCCGGTAAAATCGTGGACAAAGCGGTTTTATGGAAAATAATGGATGCACTAAGCTGAAATTTCAGCAAATGTTTATTTATCATATTTAAGTGTATTCTAATTTTTTTGACAAAATGTAGTCTAGACAAAAATAAAGATTTTATTATGCTTGAATGTGCACAGGATACAGTCCTACGGGCTCCATAACTTACTAATAAATCTTCAGAAGCCAGGTCCCATGTGTGTGCAATATTGGTTCCTCAACTGTTTATAGAGAAATAAAGGAAAACTCAAGTATGTGCATCAAAGACATTCTTTAATTTAAGCGGGACTTATCCATGGGTTTTTTAGAAAGAGGAAATGTGATGTACTTTAGACACTTTGACGTTAACATCTGTCCGCCGTAACTTGGTAAGGCGATACAATGCAAAACATAAAATCTCATAATTTGTTTATTTATGCATGTAACTATCTTTTTGAAATTTGCTATGTATATTGACAAAAACAGAGTAGTGAAATTTTAGAATGCAGTGACGTTTATTTTTCAGTATAGACAACTTGTCCACAATTTTACCAGACAACCCTCTTATAAGTGTAAAGCAATACCAGCTGATTTGGATAACAATGGATTACAAGTTTGAAGTTGATTTTCAATCCACCTAGTAAGCTGTTTAATATGCAGAGTGTTAGGTTTATCTAAAAGACAAATGATTTCAATTCCTAAATACATATAGTGTGACAATCATGTATTGATCAGAATATTTTTATAAAGACACAAACATTATAGATATAAAAAATATAGATATATTATTTTGCTCAGGGGAAAAGTCATTAGATCCTAAAGATGGGGTATATCTGTTCATGTCTTCAAGAAACAGAATACATTGTGCATTTAATTCAAGAATGACAAGAGAAATTTATTCTATTTCATCTTGGCTGAAAAACTGCTGACACACAAAAAGGGGGGGGGGCTGTCAAAACTCAAAAAACTTTCTGCTCATTTCTTATCTCTCTCTCCCCATGAATTTTAAATGGTGGTCCTTTTATTATATGGTCACCTGAGTCACTCAGGTGACCTATTGCTCTCTGTTTTCGTCCGTCGTCGTCCATCATTCATCATTCGTCGTCAATCGGTTGTAAACTTTTGAACATTTTTAGCTTCTTCTCTGCAACCACTCAACCTATTTTAACCAAATTTGGCATAAAGCATCTATGGGTGAAGGGGAGCAAAAATTGTGAATTTCATGGTTCCTGCCCGCCTGGGGCCTGAGGGGTGGGACCAAAACCACTAAAATCAAAGCAATCTTTAAAAATCTTCTTCTTTACTCCTGGACATCAAGCAGTCAAACTGTTAGCATGAATGTAATGACCATTGAATCCTCTACCAAAATTGTGAAATTCATGGCCCCAGGGTCAGGGGTTCTGGTGCTAGGGTGGGGCTCTATTGATTATATTGTGAAAATGCATTATTTCTTTAAAAATCTTCTCTGCTCGTAGGTATTGAATAAACTAACTAAGTACATGTACATAGTTATGATGAGGAAGAATGCCTCTTCCAAAATTGTGAATTTTATGGCCCCAGGGTCAGGGTTCTGGTGTTAGGGCGGGGCTCTAATGATTATATATAATGAAAATACATTAATTCTTTGAAAATCTTCTTCTCTGCTCCAGGGTATTAAACAAACTAAGTATACAGTTAAGATGGGGAAGAGTGCCTCTTCCAAAATTGAGAATTTTATGGCCCCAAGGTAAAATGTTCTAGTGTTAGGGTGGGGCTCTTCTGTTTATATAGTAAAAATGCATCAATTCTTTGAAATCTTCTTCTCTGCTCCTCGGTATTAAATAATCCAACTAAATACATAGTTATGATGCACAAGAGTGCCTCTACCAAAATTATGAATTTTATGGCCCCAGGGTCAGGGGTTCTGGTGTTAGGGTGGGGCTCTATTGATTATATAGTAAAATTGCATTAATTCTTTGAAAATCTTCTTCTCTGCTTCCATGTATTAAATGAACTAAGTACAAAGTTATGATGAGCAAGAGTGCCTCAAAATTGTGAATTTTATGACTCCAGGGATAGAAGTTCTAGTGTAAGGGCAGTGCTCAATGGATTAATTATATAGTGCAAATACATAAAATGTTTGAAAATCTGCTTCTGGGTAATAAGAAGATGAATTACCTATTTGGTTATGATGAACATGGGCCCTTCTTCCAGAATTGTGAATTTAAAGGCCCCTGGGTCAGGGGTACCATAGGAGGGGGGGGGGGTTCTACTTATATACTGAAAATGAATTACTAGTATTGTTTGAAATCTGCTCCTTAATCATTTTGATAAGCTTTGGTGCCTTTTCAAAAATTATGCAATGTGTGGACCTATATATAGGGTCAGGGGTTCATGTGTGGTAGGGCACTACTAAATATTGCTGATTAGTTGAAATGCAATTTTTGTTCCCCTACCCTGCCTATTGGTATTAAATAACCAAACTAAGCAAATGCTAATGTATAGTTATGATTAGCAATGGTGCCACTTTCAAAACTGTGAATGCCATAGCATCTAGCTTAAAACATGAACCAAATTCAATCATTTGAAAGTTGTTGCTTGATCCTCAGGTGACCTATAAGGCCCATGGGCCTCTTGTTTAAATACAATGGGGCATGGGCATGATTTTTATAAATATCAAACAATTCCAAATTGACTTTGTCTTCTGGATCTATCACTAACACCATGTATAGAAGAATAGCTGAGAGGGATTGAAAATGAACTTCAAACTATAATTTCAATCCCATGTTTTTATCTCATGTTATCAAATGTTTTGACTTGAACGAAACAAAAGGACTGCATATTTCCAATCTTGCCAGTTAATGTTCAGCAGTCTTCAGTGTTCTAGTGATTGAGTTCTTGCTATTAATAAGATATTAAAATGATTGTTAACTGATTGAGAAAATTTAAAAAATTATTTTCAGCTGTGGAGCTATAAAGAATTACTATGTAGGGTTTCCAATGTAGTTTTGTGAACAGAATCCAGAAATAAGAAGAGGAGGGGAGATTTAAAATTTTAAAAAAGAGTTTGCCATTTGTTTTTTGTAAGCAAGTTATGAGAGAGCAAGCTTACATTTTTCTTAAAAGATGGCCTGTTAACTTCTCTATATTCTTATCCTAGGGAAATGGATCAAACAATGGGACAGGCGGGAGAATTTGACATTGCTGAGTATTATCGACTCCATCTAGCAGTAGAGAAAATCAGGTAGAAGAAAGCTTGTCAAGAATAATTAATATTGTAATGTTCAGAATGGACAAAGACCATCACCCCTCTGTACAAGGAATAATAAAAAGACTTTAACTGCCCAGAATTGACAAAGACCACCACCTCTGTACAATAAATTGTAAAAAAGGACTTTAACTGCCCAGAATGGACAAAGACCACCACCCCTCTGTACAATAAATACTAAAAAGACTTTAACTGCCCAGAATGGACAAAGACCACCACCTCTGTACAATAAATACTAAAAAGGACTTTAACTGCCCAGAATGGACAAAGACCACCACCTCTGTACAATAAATACTAAAAAAAGACTTTAAGGTCAAGATCTAGTAAATGAAAGGTGCCTACAGATTTATCAAACTTGAATAATAAATTCCTTTATTGATGCTTTACAACTTTAGCTTGGTCAAATAAGGTGTTTCGGGGCATAATTTGTAAATTAACAAGATGAAAAACTGTATTTTAAACTGTCATTCTCAATGAAAAATTAAGAAAACCAGTCATGAATGTGGGAGTTTTTCTCATATTTGAAAAAGGAAATGTATCCAGATTGCCTACAGTCTCTCAAAAAACGGTAATTAGTATGTTCATGGCCTCTTCTTTAAATTAATATCAAATTTAATATAGGTATCCGGTTTACTTTTCATATGATTTCAAACTGAATGTCATGAAAAAACCATATTTTCTACATAATTTTGCTAAAGCCATAAAGTACGGGAAAAAGAAAGTTGAAATCGATTATGACGTCATAATGGATCTAGCACCAAAAAAGTAGTCTCAAGTTATTTACTAGATCTTGACCTTAACTGCCCAGAATGGACAAAGACCACCACCCCTCTGATTTTTAGAAAAGATTCCATTTCACAGAATGGTGTTTTAAATTCACAATGTCAACATGGACAGCCAAATGCCCAGTGTTATTATTTGTGAATGATGAATTATGTCAGAGCGTAATTAAACAGCAAAACACTTGTCATTTATTTTGTTTTCTTTTTTTCTTAGATTCTGTAATTAAATTGTACAGTTCTATTATCCTAGTGAGACAAAGCATTCTGTTGTTTGTTTGTTTGTTAAAGTATTCGGCCATAAGTGAGTCATAATTGCATTTTTACACTATATATATCATAGCTGCAATAATGTAACCCTCTCTCCCCCCCTTTTTTTTGGGAGAGGTCCAGAAAACATCAGATTAAAAAAAATCGGAGAGGGCTACATTATTGCAGCTATATATATCATTGAATTTTTTATAGAAATTTGTTGTGAGGTCAATTTTAGCTCAATTTTCATGATTTTTCCATGAATCATGCAGAATTGTTCAAATTTTTTGTTTTAAAATGCCAAACAAAATGACACACTACACAAATCATTGAGAATAAATTATGAAATTAATTGTCAAGACAAAAATTTCTAACCTCAAATTACACGTATTAATATTTTGAAAATGTTTTTTGAATTTCCTATTCACATACTTGGTAAACAGTAAATTATCGGAGAGGTACTTTGCAAAAATTCCGGAAATGAAAAGAAAAAAATGTCGAAAATGAATGAAAAATTGTCAGAAATGAAATAAAAAATTGTTGGAAATGCTATGAATTAATGCAGCAACAAAATGAGCAACAATTAACACTACAATAATATTTTAGAAAAATGCATTTTTCAATGAGAAAAATGAAATAATGACTCACTTATGGCCAGGTACTGTATG